>APFE030318418.1:311174-319256 GCA_000404065.3 Pinus taeda | reverse complement strand
CATGCCTAACGGGATGCAAAATTTGACATTGATGAGACACCTACTAATGCAAATGCAAAGAGCTTTTTGATCACTGATGGAGGGCTTTCAAGACCGACACTAACAGAATCTGCACAACATAGAAGAAATTCATTAATAAATATGTTTTCATAGTTGATGACTATACAATTTTAAAAGTTAACGTTATGAATGCTTACCTATTTCTAACTCTTCACATTTATCCCTTTTTTATTTAAGAGAAGCACATGTACTGCAAATCCCCATCCTTGTATTCTTAGGAATCAGACGTTGTTGAATTCTTTCTTCCATATCTTCACAAAATATTGATATATAATAAATCGACCATGTCCCTCAGCACCTTCTGCATATTCTTTGTATAAGTTGTAGATTTCTCATCTTGAGAAATTATCTAGAATATGTATTGTCTCTCTATTTGGCATACACTCTCCATGCTTTGAAAAGAAATCTTTCATCCACGACATTGTAGTATTTGATAATGGCCCAAACTGTCATTTATGACGTACTTCTAAATAAAATGTGGGATCCTTTTCCAAATTTTCTTGGATTCTTGACAAACGAAAATTACCCATTGAATGAAGCATTTTGAAAGCCTTTCTACTAATAAATAAAGACCCAATATGATAATCATAACCTGACAATGTGGATTGCATGCACCCTACTAAATATGAATTTTGCATGCTTTTATTCATTGATAAATATCTCTTCCTTTTTTCTAATGCAAACTTGAAATCCATATGTTTCAAGTAATATTTTTGACAACATTCACTTGAAATGAGAGCACTGATAAAACTTGTTCTCGTCAAATATTTTTCTCTATCCCTTGTATACCTAGAACATCTTGTATTGATACAAAAAGGTTTGCTTCTACTCCTCGATTTAATATTTCCTAGCAACATCTCCATCATAGGATCATCATTTGTATAAGAATTTTCATCATCATTATGAGGAATTTTATCCTCACTATGATCATCTTGGTTTCGAAATACTGACTTGGAGGATATTCTTCATCTTTCCCTTCTTCAGTGCTACCCTCATAGTCCTTAGAATTAGGACTAAATGGAAAATTTGACTCGATGTTTATTGGATATTCTTCATCATGTTCATTGTCAATGTTACTCTCATAGTCCATAGGATTATTACTGAGAATTTTTCATTTTTCCCTTTGTCGTTGTTGCACTCATAGTCCTTAGGATTAGGGCTAAGTGCTTCATCTTGTCCTTCGTCACTACAACTTTCATATTCCTTAGGATTAGGACTAGGTGGAAAATGTGACTCTCGATTTATTGGAAACTCTTCATCCTGGCCTTCATCACTATTGCTCTCATAGTCCATGGGATTAGGACTAAGTGGAAACCATGACTCTTTATTTATTTGAAAATATTCATCATGCTTTTCATCACCGTTTCTCTCATAGTCCATAGGATTAGGACTAAGTGGACACCATGACACTCTATTCATTTGAAATTATTCATCATGCTTTTCATCATTGTTGCTTCATAGTCCATAGGATTAGGACTAGGTGGACACCATGAAACTCTATTCATTTGAAATTCTTCATCATTGCTGCTCTCATAGTCCATAGGATTAGGACTTAGTGGACACTGTGACACTCTATTCATTTGAAATTCTTCATCATGCTCTTCATCATTGCTGCTCAGATAGTCCATAGGATTAGGACTAAGTGAAAAATATGACTCTTTATTTATTTGAAAATCTTCATCATGCTCTTCATCATTGATGCTCTCATAGTCCATAGGATTAGGACTAAGTGGAAACTGTGACTCTTTATTTGTTTGAAATTCTTCATCCTGTCTTTCATCAGTGTTTCTCTCATAGTCCTTAAGATTAGGACTAAGTGGAATATTTGACTCTCTATTCACAGTGGAAGAATTTATGTTATATACATCAATATGAATAGAGTTGTTATGCGACGAAGATGTTGATGCTTAACAAAGAGAAACTTCACTATCAAAAGAATCCATGCCTTTCGAACAGAAAAGGTTCAATGATACAAATGCACTCTCCTCTAAAGATAATATAAAGCTTAAAGAATGAAAATTTCCCTCCAAATTTTCTTTTCTCCATAATTTTCTTCTATAATTTATTGAAAAATTTTAACTAAAATTTTCTTAGGAAATTAATCTTTTAAACTAAATCTTTAAATTAAAATTGTAAACTAAATCTTTTACCTAAATTAATTTTTACTTAAAACTATATAACATTTACTAGACAATTGAATGTTTTTTTAATTTTTATTATATCTTCTATCACACATTTAAAATAAAGTTTCTATATTTCAATAACATGATTTAGATGTTAAGTTTTTTATTTAAAAAAAAAATTAATTAATTAATAAATAAATAAATTTAAAAAAAAAATTATACCACATTCACCATGCGATTTTATCATAATTTACTATATCGCCATAACAAGATTTATATGTTAAAGTCTTTATAAAACAAATTAATCCTAATTCCCTATATTGCCATAACAAAATTTACATGTTAAAGTTTTTATAAAAACAAATTAACCCTACATTAACTGTGCAGTAAAACAATTTTGTAATTTTCGCTATATCATAAATTTCATTATCACTATTCCTCACATCACATTAAGGCTTTTCGAAGTCCGTCAAAAGACTTGGAGCGAATTTGTCAAGCAGCTACATTGTTATCAACAACATATTCAATGGAAGATTACTGCATTTGAAAGGTTAGTTTCCCTTTTATTGTGTGCAAGTTTTAAAATTCAATAGGTTTAATGAAATTTTTTTTTTTTTAGAAATTAAAAATTTACATGAACCAAGTTTACCCAACATGCTCATGATAGGCAGAAGGCCACTACATCCACTGTGGGCGTGGTAGGTCCAATCGCGCTCACCGACGACACCCACACCCATGACCCAACGGGCCCATGGGGGTGGAGGCCCAATTCTCAGAATCGGGCCTCCACCCCCACCAGCCCATTGGGCCATTAGAGAGGTGAGAGAGGGGGAATCGAGCCTCCACCCCTTGCGGTCCATTGGGCCGCACAGGTGGGGCGAGAGGGGGCTACATTTTTTTAATTTCTTATCTTTTTTTTAAGGTTATGTTTTACAAAATTATTTATCATTTATCGTTTTGTTTGTTAATTTAAGCTATGGATTTTTTGTAGTTTATTGATTTACATATTTGTGTATTTTTTTGCAAGAAAATGGCATCAAAGAACATTTCTGTGAATCTTTCTGGACCAAAAAGGTGGATCCTCAAAAAGCATTGTTGAGCGAACCAAATCTGAGCTAATAACTATAAGTATATCAAGTGCCTCAAACAATAAAAAGACGATTTCATACTGGAAGAAATCAAAAGAAATGAAGCTTACAAAAAATGTATGGTATGTGAAAGATAGAGAAGGCGAAAATGTGCATATATATCTATATGTTGATATCCCTAATGATAGTGGAATTTATGAGGTATTGGGAAAGGTCATAGACATGTGTTTGATACCAGACACTAAAGTTGTTTATGTACTTACAAAACCACCCAAGTCACATGACAAGATTAAATATTAGTTGTCATTGTCATTGTATGACACGACGGAAGAATCTACAAAGTTTTGTAAACAAATTATAAATGACAATACAAAAGATATGGTAAGTATTGTTATTTATATTTGTGTTTTGAATTATTATAATTGTCTCATTATATTTTTATAACTTAGTTTTTATTGACATATGATATTTTGTTTAACTGAATTTTATTGAAAATCTTTCAATTATGTTGGGAGGCATTCATATCATAAAGTAAGATATTATGAATGTTGTCAGCGATTTCTATTCATGGTCATAAGACGATATGGAAAACAAGAAAAAAGTAGTAATTCATGATGCTACAAAACTAAATCCAAGGGATCAAGAAAAAATGTCTCTAGTGGATAAAACTGGCAAAGGTAGACATGTTACTTTTGAAGATAAGGAAGTTGAAACTGACACTGAAGAATATGTTGCCATTACTGAGGATGACATTAGAATTGATGTTAGAAAGGAGAAGAGCCATAAAGGACCAGAAGTAACAATGCCCAGAAATGTCTTTGTTCTAGTTAATGATAAGAATGTTAGGAGGAAGAAAATTAAAGCTGAACATTTTCAAGTAGTCATTGTCAACAGTGAAGATCCTAGTAAAAATTCAAAAGAAAGCAGGGAAATCATTGCACCAAGAGGTGGTTTAGAAGATGGAATTATTAAAACAAAACAAAATGCCATTCGACAAAACTTCACAAAAACAAGATTAATTGAGGGTGGTCGTACATTTCAACTTAATGTGAGACAAATCTATAAGCCAAGTGAAGGACAATGTAAATATCAATAAGAAATCTACACCACCCGCATGTTCACAACTTGAAGACATTGATGAATACAATCGATATGTTCATGTGGTTAATTATGTGCTTCTTGTTGATCCAGATCAAGTTCCCAACAAAGAAGCATTTGATAAGACAAAATGTTTTGAATACAATTATTATGTGCTTGGGGGGAACCATTATGTAGAATCTCAAAGGAAATTGATGGAGGAATATCCCAACAAACTACATTTTGAAACAATGAAACGTATCATTTATGTTGTTTTATTAGATACAGAAGCAAAGTTATTGGCATGGGATCATAATTCAGATAATGAATATAGGATGTCTATGAATTTCATCCAAAGGGTTAGATTTATTCATAATGAATTTGAAGAAAAATATGGTGGGGATAAGATAAATGTTACTATAGAATTCTTAAAGGAATGTTGTTGAAATAAACTATCAAATTGAGGAGAAAATCAATTCAAAAGGAAGTAGAGTAAATACTGATATATTTAGAAGTATTGATAACATTTTCTAGTTGGAATTTAGAACTGGAGAGATGTGGCAAATAATTAATGAAATTTTTAGCACGTGGGAGAACATTGGCATTAAAAACTAGAAGGTCAAAAGGTCTAAACCATTGATATGTAGCAACAGTAAATCAAGTCATGAAATGAAGCAACTTCCAGAAGATATGAATATCACACCTTGGAGAGCATTGCGAGGAGTGAAGCATGAAAAACCTGTCAAAACAATATTATCTCGTGTGAAGTCAGGGGAATTATCATTGGAGGAAATGTCTGAGGAATTTCAAAAGTAAGTTTGTTTAATTATTTTTACTTATTTCTAGATTATAATTTTCTTTTAAATATAACATATTGTTCTTGGTAATATTTGTTATACATATCATTATATTAACGTTTTTTACTTTATCTGTTCAGTCACAAAGTTTACATAAAAATCTAAGTCTAACTGTTAGAAATCCTTCCTGTACTTTATGATTTATTTCCTCCTACTTGTTTGGTTAATTAACAAGTTATTTACCATGTAAATACAGAAAATAAATACAAATACAGTCTCAGCACATACAAATCATCAACTGAAGTAAAAACAAGCACACAAGTGACACCTTTATTTTTGGACTAATGTCCCCAGAAAAACCCAATGCAGGAAAATCGGTGTAGCTATCTGAGGGTTTTATTATTAATTAGTTTCAAAATATAATCTGGGTACCAAAATGGCTCACCCAACAGAGAATGCCCTCGGCAGTAGTACCTCTCAGTCGAAGACAGATATCAACCCCAATCTGCCCCACAAAATCTCTCAGTGTCAGCCTCTCTAGCCTAGCGTCAGCCTAGCATTAGCCTCTCTAGCCCAGCATCAACCTCTCGGGGCTCTGCGTCAGCCTCTAGAGCCACTGCGTCTCCCACGCTAGTTCTCCTCAACCTTTATGCAGCTTATGGCTTCCTCTGTATGACTTCTAGCTGGCTTTACCTCAACCCTCTCCCATCTTTTGCGCTGATGCTCCCGGTACTATCTCTGCCTCTCTGCTACTACATTCACTTCCCCTCAACTGCAACTATGATCACTCCTTCAATTTCCTCAGCAAGCCCTGTCCTAGAAAATCGAATTCTTGATCAACTCGATGTGTTCTCCAAGTGACCCTCAAGCCTCCTCTTATACTTTTCTCATTGACAATTCAACGGCCGAGATTAAGTCCCTAATCAACAGCTAAGATTAGATCTGGATTGATCCATGACTTTTGTACCATTCTAACTCAATTTTATATTAATTCACATTAATATTTTATTTTCGCTAAGTTTAGACTTAGGGACTCCATTAAAAATATTAATTATTTTAATATCTCCCAAACTGGTTAGATTCTGCCCAAACAATTTTCTAGGTATTGGAGATCTCATGTGCTTTAGCCTATCCACCAACTTTCATGGCTAAAGCATGTCTGATGCTACCCCGAATCAACAAAGATTCTTAGCGAGGATTGTGCTCTAGTAATACTCCTCACTGAGCATCACCCGAATCATCCGACATCAATTCTTGTGTTGATGCTAGGTTTGCTGCCCAACATCCTTTGCACTGTTGTATCATGTACTGCTACCCATGGCCCTGCCACTACCACTGCTACATATGTATAACAACTTCCTCTACATCTGTGCTTCTGCCCATGGCCCTGCCACTGCCACTGTTGCATCTGCACTGCAGCCCCTCTCATCGTGTTGCATCGTCCTGCCCATAGCAGTGCCACTGCTAACTGCTGCACTGATCTCCCAACTCTGACATCTTCGTCAAGCTAGAAACACTTTGAATGTTGAATCTCCCTCTATCACTGACAAGTGCTCCCTCTATGACCTCTACGCTGTTGCAACAACTTTGTGCATCTCACACTGCTGCCTTACGTTGTACTAGGACTCCTGCACTGTAGCTCCCTCTGTCGCTCCATCCACATCCGTCTCTACCGACATCCGCCAGTCCTGCTACTCCTCTTTGAGGCTCTTGTAGTAGGGTATAATCCAAGAGGTTGGGACCCTCGAAGATCCTGCCCCTCACCGCCTATAGTCCATCTGGCTACAACTCAATGTCTCCCCACTTCCTCTCAAGTGGCATATGAGCACTCATGGCACAGCCATCATCTATCTCCACTTCTTTCTCTGCCTTTGCTGGTGCAACCTTGGTCTCAGAAGCCTCTCCCTTGTTATACTTCCTCAGAAACTAGCTCACATAGTGACCCAGTTCCCCACAGTGGAAGCATTTGACCTTGGAGAGGTCCTTCTTCTTTAATTTCTCCTACTTTCCCTCAGATGCTAGGGCAACATCCTCCTCTTCCTCCTTAATTCTGACCCCATTTCCACTGCTTCCCGCCTTGGTTAGGCTTCTGATATCTTCTTGACGAAGAGCCGCCCAAAGTTTCTCCCAATCTGGAAGGGTTGACCTGCCCAGTATGCTCTAGACAAATACCTCCCAATCCTCTGAGACTGCGTTCAATGCGGTCCTCACCATCATCTCCTCATCTAGCATGGCCCTTATGGAATTCAGCTGATCTCGAATCTGCTTCAATCGACCGAGGAAGGTGTCTATTTGTTCTCCCTTTTGCATCTAGTATGACCATAGTTGATTTTCCAGTAGCATCTTCCTCTGCATGCAAGTATGTTGATACAATTTCGTCAGGGCCTCCCACATCGCATTTGCCATGTCCTTTTTGGAAATATGTGGTACGACATGGTCCTTGACCCCGTCAAGGATGATTCTCTTAGCCCTTTCCATTGCCTCCTGGTACTTTTCATTCTCATTCGAGTTAACTGGGACCAATATCGTGTTCAAGGAGAAGTGCTTGAGATGATTCCTATCTAGAACGGACAAGA
This sequence comes from Pinus taeda, assembly GCA_000404065.3. Lineage (NCBI taxonomy): Eukaryota > Viridiplantae > Streptophyta > Pinopsida > Pinales > Pinaceae > Pinus > Pinus taeda. Next base: position 311,535 of record APFE030318418.1, on the reverse strand, counting down.
TCCTGGCCTTCCAGACTACGAAGTTTAAGGCTTTGTCAAGTTTGTCCTGATCTCTTACCCCGTTTATTGCCATTTCGCTACTCCTCTTTCGACTCTTTCCAGTCTCTCTACTTCCCTCCTGGAAGTTCTCGGTGTGACTCCCTCTGAGCCTCAATTTCCCTCCTGGAAACCCCTCTGCCAACGTCAAGATGCCCCACTCTGATCATTAGTGCAACTGCACCACTGATCCGAATTTCATGGCTAGAAATCCTCGGCAGCAACTCCCTCCTCCTTGGCCTTGCCCTATTAAGTATTGTTCTGACCACAATATCCCACCAGCTTCACTCTGCAACTTACCCATGGCCTCCTATGCCCCATCAAA
>APFE030318418.1:288674-306174 GCA_000404065.3 Pinus taeda | reverse complement strand
CTTCTAGTCCCAAATAGTAGTGCATCAGCCCAAGATCCTTCATATCAATTTCTGCTACTAGTTGCTTCTTGCATTCTTAGATTCGATCTTCCACACTTTTCAAGCGAAGATCATCCACATACAGAAAAATAATCACAAGATCACCTTTACAACCTTGATGTAGAGATTCAAATCAACAAAACTCTTTGTGAATTCCAATCTTTGTAGGTATGCATCCATCCTAGCATACCATGCCCTTGGAGCTTGCTTAAGGCCATATAATTTCTTCTTCAATCTGCAAACATATGCTTCTCTATCTTTGACTTCAAATCCTAAGAGTTGCTCTATATAGACTTCCTCATCAATTGTGTCATTCAGAAATGTAGTCTTGACATCCATTTGATGTATATTCCATCCCATCGATGCTGCCAAAGAGACCAGTGAGCATATAGTTGTATACCTTGTTGTTGGAGCAACTGTCTCTTCATAATTGATGCCTTCTTGTTGAGAGAAACCCCTAGCCACAAATCTTTCATTATACTTGTCAATACTTCCATTTGCCGCATGTTTAATCTTGTAAACCCACTTGGAAGTTACCATAGACTTGTGTTCGGGCCTAGGTACAATCTCCCATACCCCATTCTTCATTATTGATTGGTATTCTTTGTTCATAACATCTTTCCATTCTTGATGATTTACAGCTTCTTCAAAAGTGGATGGCTTTGCTTCTATTAACTTTTCCATATATGTTGCATACCCTGAATATATTCTAGGCTTCTTGCTTTCTCTAAATGTGCCTTTAGCTACTCCAAGACCCTTTGCATCTAATAGAGTAGATTTCAACCAATTAGGTCTCTTTCTAGTATCGGGGATTACCACAGGTTGTATAAGTTCACTAGGACCTTCATCTTCATGATTTGATTCTTCTTCCTCCCTAGTAACTTCCTCTTCAAATACTGGAAGTTCTTCATTATCAGATTCCATAGGGAGATCCTTTGATTTCTTGAATGCAATACTTTCATCAAATATCACATCTCAATTGAATTCTATTCGGTGTCCTTTTACATAGATCCTATAGGCCTTAGAAGGATTATTGTAGCCAACAAATGTTCCCTTCATGCCTGATGGATCCAATTTCTTTCTCTTGTCCTTTGATATATGAATATAGATAGGAAAACCAAATATTCAGAGATAATCCATGCTTGGTTTCTTCCCAGTGAATGTTTCTTCAAGAGTCATGTTATCTAGTGACCTGTGGGGACTTCGATATTGTATGTATACAATTGTCTTCATAGCTTCACCCCATAGAAATTTTGGTAAACCTTGATCTTGTAGCATAGATTTTACACTTTCTTCAATGGACCGGTTCTTTCGTTCTGCAACTCCATTTTGCTCGAGATTATATGGGACTAGCGTCTCCCTCTTAATCCCAGACTCCTTATAGAAGGCTATAATTTCCTTGGATGTGTATTCTCCTCCATTATTAGACCTTAAAATCTTGATTCTTCTTTATGTAAGGTTCTCTACTTCAACTTTGAATTCTTGAAATTTGATAAATGCTCCATCCTTGGATTTCATTAAGTAAACCCGATTTTTCCTTGAATGATCATCTATGAATGTGACATAATATAGATGACCTCCAAGTGAATTTGGAGTCATAGGACCACAGACATCGGAAGGAATAAGATCCAAGATTTCTTTTGACCTTGAAGCACTGCTTCCATATGATCTCTTGGTGTTCTTACCCAATACACACCCCTTGCATACTCCTTCATGATCTTCTTTCAGTTCAGGGATGTCATTCACTATTGAATTTAGGGTTGGTAAGATTTTGTAATGAAGATGACCAAATCTTCTATGCCAAAGTTCACATGGGTTAACTTCAATGTGAACAAAAGCTTGAGCAAGAGGAGTTAACAATATGTAAAGTCTTCCTTCACGGACCCCAATCATTCTTGCATCTTCTATGCTTGATTTTTTATCCCATACTACCACCTTTCCATCAATGAAAGCAACTCTATCACTCTTGTCTTCTAGACATGAAATGGAAAGTAAATTCTTTTGCAAACCTGGAACAAATAAGATATTGTTGAGATGAATGTTACCTCCATTCTCCAACTCAAGTGAAATTGATCCAATTCTTCTTGCAGGGTAGCTTTTATTATCACCAAGCTCTATAGAGTAAGGGGACATTCTTTTGATAATGCCTTTAATTGCTTGCGTTGACCAGTCATATGTCTTGATGCACCACCATCGATCACCCAAATCTTCTCATCTTGAAACGTGCCAATGAGTGTTGATAACACTCCTTCATCTTTTGAAGATGCCTTAGTCACTCCTTCTTAGAAGAAAATAGGAGATCCCATACTTCTTTGATGCCCTTCTTGAGTTGACTTGCCACCTTCGTACGCTACTTTAGGAACTTCTTCAGTGTAGTAGAGATCTTCATTATGCCCTTAGCCAACCTTAGCTCCGATACCATGTTGAGAACTCTATAAGGCAGTAGTTAGGATGATTTCTCTTTCTATGGTAATTGCTTGTGATGTCTTTTTACTTTTTTCTTACTTATTACCTTCCTCTCTTATTATTATGTTTCTTCTTATCATCAAACAGCTACCAAAACTAGAAGAACAATAATACATAAGAACACAAGATATAGGCCAAAACTGTTCCACTTTAGAGGAAAACCCGTAAATCTCTTCTCTTCTTATAGATTCTTCAATTGACGAATTCCATGACCTTTAGACCAAGCCTAACACCCTTCCAAGACCAAGTCCAACCTTCTTGATAATGTGCTTTCCTTATCCAAGTCAAACCTAGTCAAATCTCTTCCAGCAACAGACCTTTGACCCCCAACAACAGAATTTTGGCCTCTATTGCAAGTTTGAAACTTTCATCCCTCCCAACAGTAGCGGCTTCCACACATGTGAGCTTATTTTCAGCCTTCCAAGACTTCTTCAAACCTTCGCTTGACTTTCTTTCTCTTCTAGGGCTTGAGGATGACCTAATGAGTCCTCCTTTGATCTTCTTTTTGCTCTTGTTCCAAGTTCGATCCTATGCCCAAACGCTTGATCTTCGTCCTCATTCTTCCTTCTTTGCTTACTTGATGAGAATGAATTATGTCTCTAGGAGGTCGAGTTCCCTCTTATATATAGGCTTCCAAAGTGGACGAAGTTCCTCAAATTAGGCTAACTTCTTTGTTGGAAGACTGACTTGGTCTTGGAGGGTTTCTTGACACTTTAAAATACAAAAATAATTTTTTTACAAGTGACAATGTGCCCAAAGGGGTCTTCAACATATGACAATGACTCTTTTAACTTCTTGACATAGGACAAACCGTAGAAGCACTCAATGGGTGCTTGACCTCTAAAATAAATGACCTTGTGCATGAAACACATGCTCCAAAAATAAAAAATAAAAAAATTCTCTCATTTTACAATATACAAGAATCAAAAGCACATTTCATATTTATGAAGACCGGACCTAGTTACACATTTTTCAACAGTTCTAACCTATTTTTTTGTATAATGTAAATTACCTAATAATTAATTTTGTTTCTCTTCCTATGTTGGTATGCAGTTATGTTGTGGGTATTGTTTTCACAAATGGCAAGCGATGTTTTTTTAGTATTTTCTAATTATGTGGAAAATCTTTGTACTGTGGGTTTTCATGGCTTCACGAATTTCACAATAATATGACTTTCCTAACATCTCAATGCATGCCAATCAATTCTATGAATTTGCAGTTTTCTTTTATGTGTTTTGTTCATGCATATATTACACCATAGATTCAATCTCCTAATTGTAAATTCTCACAAGAATCTTTGCATCAACTCCAATTTTTCTTACAAATTCTTTTTGTTGACCAGCTTATCTAGTCTTGATTGGTATCAATTCGTTATCTTTTATAGAGGGCTTCTTCGCATGATTACATGTCATGCACACAAAACAAGCCCTACTTTCAATGGTTTCATTTCATGCACACTCAAAGGCACCCTAGTTTTCGGATTGAACCAACAACAAACCATTCAACAAGAAGCTCTTTTAAATAGTATAGGGATTTAAGCAAATACTTAAATCTCTTAAGGTAGCCCTTGATGTCTTGTTTTAAGATGTTAAACATCATGAATTTTGAGTGATAGAAAACGACTCTTAATTGAAAGCAGGAAAACAAAATTTATAAACTAAAAATTTAAAATAAGTGATAAGATGTTAGTCAAGCACTAGAATACTTTACCTCTCTATGTATATTGGGAATACTACACCTCCCCATTCAAGGGATGTCCTGATTCTCCTACCTCAACCTTAGTTTAATTAATTTTAAGAAAGGTTCATAGACTAGCTCAATGCATCAACCAAGTATAGCATTTACTTTGCTTAATTAGATATCTATTGCATTTTATTAGCAACATTTTGATGTTTAAAATATACCTTTTCAGAGATAGAACAAAATTTTAGGACTTAATAATTTTGTAAAGAAAATATATTTACAACTCCCCTCTCACACTACAATCTAAATAACTGATGGGACCAGCCCGTGACTTATGATTTAATCACTACAATAATTATTGATCAACAAATGATTTAATTAATGGACGTATAGTTAGTTTATTAAACAAGGATTAGCGCCGATATTTGGATTGCATTGATGTTTGTATTGATTGCTCTATACGCCGAAATGACAGTTGTCCTGGCCTCGGGTTTCCTTCCCGCTCTTGGCCCTAGTTTGTTTGTTATTCTCCGTCATTTTCGTTCTACTCTGTTTAGTGTGAGAGCTATGTGGTTTTGTGGGTGACAGTAACTGTTTTCGAACCGATGCTCTGTCCGCGCCAACTATGGCTTCTCTGTTGGTAAGTGGGTAACTATGCTCAGCGTTTATGTTCACACTCTCGTTAGTTCGGCTCTGTCACTCGATTGTTGGCTTTGTTGTGAGGGTTTCTCTACTCTTTCGGTGCTTCGGTGCTCATTGTCTCGCCTTCATTTCTCACGCATTCTTCAAAGCTTTCTTATGGTTCCTTCGGCTGCCTGTATGGTTATCTTGTTGGTTGATTTGCCTGCGTGTTATGAACACAGGTTGCGGCCTCAAAAGGACCCTTTCCTCTACGTTCGCTCAACTCCAACGAGGTAAGAATTCGTTCTTTGCTAAATGCAACATCCTCAGTTTTTCTTATACACTAACAATCGTTGCTCCTTGCAAGCAAGGATTTTTTTGCAATGGTTGCGACCCATGTGGGTTTCTTCGTCCAGCATTGGTTGTTGAACTAGTAAGTTCTTCCAGCGTTCCTCTCCCTTGCTGTTAGTTATTCACTTTCTCCTTCATTTTTTTCCAGTTAACGATGCTAACGCTTTGTTATGGTGCCTATGCAAGTCGTCGTGTCTTCTGGTTGGACTATCCCTTGGCCCTACCTTCGAGTGGAACTGGTAGGATCTTTTCTTGCTGCAATTGTTTAGTCGAGGGTTTCTTTAGTCGCTTTCTTCCGTAATGTAGTTGGTCGACCTGGGTTTCTGTTGTAACATCATCCGGTTGATGGCAATTTGGCCTTCAATTCAGTTGTGTTTGATGTCGTTGATTCTTCAGCGGCCTGTAACAATTCTCAGGGTTATGACCCTAACCTTCGCTTCTCTGTTTTGCTCCCGAAGGAGGGTTTACTCGGCCTTAGGGTCACTAGATTTTTGGACTTGTAGTTATATAGTTGATATGCAAGTTTGATATTGTAATCGCTTTTAAAGATGAATGAAAAAAAAAAAATTAATACACAAGGTTACCTCTTTGATGAATTCTTCTTTGTGGTTGTATTTGTTTGATGAACGGCTTCAGCTATAGCGTACTCTAGTACCTCTGTAGCTTGTTAATATGAATGGAACTGCATGCTCAGTCTTCGATGCTTCTGTCTGTATTCGATTTTGAAGTTGTGCCTCTGCTTGTCATTTGATTATTGGAACTTTGTCTCTATTTAATCTAGAAGGATTCCTGGTAAATGTTACAGTTGTCTTTTCGTTACAGATGATAGAAAATTAGGCAATAACACAGTATTTAGACAAGTGGATTCAGAAAATGACAAATATCTCTCTTTTTATTACTCTTCTGTATTGAAAATGTCGAACCCCCTCCACACTGTGGTACCTCTGTTTTGTAAAGTTACAATATGGTTATGCAAACTATTTGCAGTTGCCTTCTTCAGTTATGCAGTTGATAACTATCTTGTTGTTTTAATTTTTCTCGTTCTGTTGTTTTGTTTTTTTTCCAAAAGTAAATAACTGTAAAAAAAACTAAAAAAAAGACCAGAGAACCATGTGGTTGTAACCACTTCCACCTAACTTTGCTAACCCTAAATACCTATTAACTGGCAATGACATAAGACAAGTTCCTAATAGTGTTTTTAATTAACAAACAGAAATGAAATTTAAATACCGATGAACCTCTCCTCCTTAGCTGAGACCAACACCCGGTCATGGTGCCCTTAGCTAGATGTTCCTGCATCAATAACCATGGTTGAGTGAAATTAAAAATGTATTTAGAAATAATAATAATAACAGAAAACTTTGTTGACATGACCATAAATAAAAATATTTTTAAATATATAAATTACTTTTCGATATTATATCATAAATAATAAATATGTTTATAAACTAAGCCAAACTAAACTATTCATTAGTTATGATTTTCTAAAATAATCTACATATTCAATTATTCCTATATGTTCATAATTCTAAAGATTTTTTCTTTTTTTTTTTAATTTTAAATATAAAGTTGACTTATGTGTGTATTTTAATTTAAGAATACATTCATGTCATATTTTAAAGTAATTCATAAATATATAAATATATTTTATATGAAAAATTTACTCACAACATTATCATGTTTAATAAGGGTTGTTATGTACCATTGAAAATTAAGATATTTGATTTGAACCATGTTAATTCCGTTAAAATAGAGTGTCATTTTCTAAAATGATTCCTTAACATTAAATGTTTAATAAGGGTTGTTATGTGCCATTCAAAATTAAGATATTTGATTTGAACCATGTTAATTCCGTTAAAATAGAGTGTCATTTTCTAAAATGATTCCTTAACATTAAATTTGATAATACAAATTTGATTTCAAAATCCACATCTATAGACACACAATATGTAGCATTGTGTCTATTAAGTTTTGTATAATCTTTTGGAAAACATAATTTTTATTTATAATTGGATTAAAAGTATAGATATACGGAAACTTTATTTTGAATTTAAATTTACATATATTGAATTTTATTTTAAATTTAAAAAAACTTAATATACACAATGCTACATATTGTGTGTCTATCAAGTCAATAACTTAGTGAATATAAAAATGTTATAAAATAAAATATTTTGATTGAAATGAGTTATGGTTTTTGGGCAACTGATAATTATAAGTCATGGTATTGTAACAAAGCATTTTTATAAGTTGAACAATATCCATGATAAGCTGGGGATAAATATTGATGATTAAAAATCTTGTTATATTGTCACATCAAGTTTTAAATTTTTAAAAAATTACAAAATTTAATTAAAATAAAATATTTATAAAATATTTTGATTTTTGCTAATAGTTATGGTCTTTGGTCGAGTAACATTTATAAACCGTAGTATTATAACAAAACTTAAATCATATGAACTCTTTTAAGATTTTTGTTTTTTAACATAATTTTTATATTTGACAATTCAATTTAAAACCACATAAAAATAATCATCAACCACTTAATAAACAGTTTAACAAAACTTAAATCATATGAACTCTTTTAAGATTTTTGTTTTTTAACATAATTTTTATATTTGACAATTCAATTTAAAACCACATAAAAATAATCATCAACCACTTAATAAACAGTTTACATTTTAAAAAATTAAACTAAATTACACTGAATATTCAATTAATTTTTTTCAAAATTTTAATAACTTTATAAAAAAAGTACATAAAATTTGTTTTCAAAAAGTAAAAACTTAAATTTGTTTGGAACTGAAAGTCAAAACTTTTTAACCTGTCTTCCACGAATATAACAATTGACAATTACCTTTAGTATGCATCACCCTCATCAAAAAATGGTTTTCCAATATTTATGCTTATCATATTCATTGTTGCCAACTAATTCAATGGTGTTGGTGGCCTTTCAAAGTTGCACTTGCTTAAACTTTGAACTAATAGGTCTTCACTACTATGGGAATAGCATGTGATGCCCTAACTAGGGTCTAGGATGCATAATGAATTGTAAATGCTTTGCAATTTCCAACACGAGATGAGCCAATATATTGCATCATAATCTTCTTTCATTGAAAGAATTAACTTTGTTGTTGCAATTTATTTTGCAAAATTGATCTTTCGTATCTAAATCTTTGAGAATGTTGAGGCTGATTTAATGCACAACTGCGTGGAAGGCCAGGCTGATTTGGCATATTTTTGCTGTACCGTCATATCTGATTTTAATGCAGGTTACACTGATGTTAGCTAACGTAGTTTCCAGATCTGAATTGTGGGTTAGATCTTGCCCTAATAAAAGTTGAAACACTACAGTAAAGTATTTGCAGCGTCTACATTTTGAAGGTTGCCTACAGCTATTTATTTTTACAGTGGTTGCGGGTGAAATCAAAGTGACCTTCGCAGCTGAAACCTCTATGGTGAAAATCCGAAGCATTTTGAGAGCTAAAAATTTTCATCAGCCCACAAATTATTTAGCACTGAAACATTTATAGGAGGATGGCTTGTGATATACCTAATCTGATACGTTATCATAAACATCAACTGATATTATTGATATAACTGGATGCTAGACCCCAACTCTTCATCATGACCCTTCATCTTCAAGGTTATGTAAGCCCAAGCCATTCATCCATTGTAATCATCGTTCACGAGGACGTTAAAATTTCTTTAATTCAACGTTCATCATATGTATTTTATATGTTTTGTAGTTTTATTGATATTTTAAACCTCGTATGTTTTTATTTGTGATGCCTCCGTGTAACCATTGTTACGCCTGTGACAGTATGTCATATTACCGTCTCCAAATAAGGATGCACAAAAGCAACGCATGGAAATTGTTGCGTGAAATAAACTCCAATGCAGAATCATTAAATAAAAATAATGCACTTTATAAAAATGGCATAAGTGAATTTTAGACTCAGGAAATAGTATTGTAGGAGCAATTTTTTTTTTTTGTACTTAAATAAAGTCTTCATACAATGGCCATAAATGTCCTCGATGCTCCATAACTGAAAATGTAATCCGCCCTACAAAAGTCATAGTAAAATTTTCTTGGCAGATACAAAACACAAGAATAAAGAAAGCACATCACACAATTTGGTGAAGGCAAATGTCATGACTAAAAAATATAGCTTTACAGCTTCTGTAACCTTTTTGGCTGAACAATAAAAATGGCCACCTTCCTGTTTCTGATGCTAAAAAAGCATCTGAATACATAATTTTGGAATTTCTGTGTTCAAATGCACATATCAGAAATTTAATTTTAGTAATCCTTTGTCACAATAGCAGAGAGCATTTTATATACCTCATTTGTTCTAGAAATATGAGTTTAGAACGGCATAAGTTGTTCCAATTGTTAACATATTCATGACATTGATACCTTCCAAAATTGCTTGTAACGGTACATCAGGATCTGAGTTGAGCTTCCTTCCTTCAATTAACCAGAGTAGAAGCCAAAATTAACCAACAAAATATGTACTGCCATTGTAAGATAAATCTCACCGGCAAACATTATGCGTGGATGTGTGGATTGTTGCTACCAAGCCCAGCACAATGATATGCCAAAAATACCCATCTGTACTGAAAAAAACCAAGGAAATACATTTGGTTGTCACAAAATGTTGTGGACATACATATCTTTTACCAACCAGCAAACACTATGTAAATAGTTAGAAACTGTTAAAAAATATAACTAGGTATGGTATTCATAATTGTATTTGAGTCATAATGAAATGTACTTGTGAAAAAATTATTATTATTATGACTTATGACTTATTAAAGCATGGGTTTCATGCTTGGGTCATCATGTTTTAGGTCAAAGTCCCCATTGAGAACTTCTAGGACTGATTCTGAGTCATTAGAGTCATTGTCCATTTAACGAGACCCTTCTTGGGCTTTTTAATCATGTAAAAAAAATTAATAATAAGTCAAATAAACTATTTGTCACCTCCAAACCAAGTCGGCCTCAAACTGCGTAATTTTACCTCACCAGAAGCCTATATATTGGAGCAGTTCAAATTCATTTGGAGCATCCATTCACTCACACACAAGTTCGATATCTAGAAGAAAGCGCTGGAAAAGTGCGAAGTAAGAAAAGAAGGCAAAAGGAGTGCGAAGTTGGAGAAAGAGAAAGAAAGAGAAAATCGAAATTTTGGGCTATCTCTCGTGTGGATTCCTCTAGGAGATCAAAGTCTCTCTTGTCAAGTCGAAGTTGTTCTTGTTGCTGCTGCTGCCAGTTGTTGGGTCGAAGTCGCTGGTAAAGGGTTATCATCTGCAAGAAGGAAGAAAGGGTTGACTTGGTGTCGAGGAAGTCTGTGTTTGGGTCAAGAGTCTTGGATTATCTCAGAAAGTTATGAAGGAAGAGTTGTTGACTGGGTTTTCACCTAGATAGGGGTTTTGCCCTTGTTGTCTGCCTATATCTAGTGTCTGTGATCTTTGTGCTATTGTTTTGGTAATTTCTTGATGAACTAAAAGATAAAAGAACATAAAGATAATAAAGTCACAAGTAATTATCTATATAAAGAAAATATTTTTGCCTTTCTGATTTTCTAACATGGTAGCAGAGCTAAGGTGAAGAAAGAAAAAGACAATTTGAGGATCTACTGAAAGAAGTCTAAGAAACCTCAAAAGGTTGGGCAAGGAATGATATAAGGAAATCTTATAAGGAAAGAAGCTTACTACTTTCAAGAATAATGTCTAACACAATAAAGGGAGAGAACAAATTAGAAGGAACATAAAATTACAGGTCATGTAAGAAAATAATTGATCTCATTCTTGAAAAGAACAAAGTCATGGATTTGGTTAGAGGAAAAGTGAAGAAACCTACCAAAGGATCTAGTGATGCAGATAAAGTGAAGTTTTGGAGAGTCAGAAATATTGGCTATGACACTTATGGTAGAAGGTACAAAGGACAATCTTGTCCCATACATTTCCAACATAGACCATGCTCAAGAAAGTATGAAGCCTTATCAAAATTGTTCACTATCAAGAACATCGGTCAACTAGAAAGTCTTAAAAATGAACTAAGGAATACAAAAATGACAAAAGATTGCATTGTGGCTTCCTTCTTTATAAGGATAGCCAGAATTAGAGATGACCTTCAAGACATAGATGAGATTGTATCGGAAAAACAGCTAGTGGTTACTACATTATTGGGATTGCCACCTACTTCGAGTGCTTTTGCTTCAAGACTGAACAACTGGAAAGAAACTCCTTCATTCGAACAATCATGGAATCCCTGCAACCAAGAAGAGATGAGAATCTCATTAGTAATCAACAATGAAGAAGAAGAAGTTTCAAATGCATATGCCACTTATCACAAGAAAGGAAACTTCAAGAAAGGGCCAAGAAGGAAGGTAGACATGTCCAAAATATAATGCTACCAATGTCGTAAAAAGGGTCACTATAAAAGTGATTGTCCTGACAATCCGAAAAATAAGAAAAGGAACAGGGACCAAGCTGATGTTGCTGAAGAAGGGTCTCATAAGAAGAATAAAGCCGAAGAATCAGATATAAGAGACCTACAGTAGTAAGTCGTTTACTCTAAGCTTTAGTTGTTTCATTTTTTATTTCTAGTATTTCTAGGTTTAACATATTTTGTAAAAACACTTTTGAATTGTTTTTATAAGGTTATATGTATCCCTCGAGTTTGGAGGGAGCTCTCACCAACTTCCAAAGATAAGTATCTTACCCCTTGTATTGTCTTTTTATTTTTGGTTTCCTTTACTTATTTAAGTTTGTTTGTATTAAATACTAATCACATTTCTATTCCTATTTTTCTTGTTTAGGAAAGGTTTGTTGAATACTTAAGGATTATGGAATAAAGCCTCACAAGACAGCATTGAAATTACAAGGTTTGTTAAACAAAAGGTATGCCTTAGACTATAAGTTTTTCTCTCTTCATATTCATTCTTGATAAACTATTCTACATTACTAACATTATTGTGTCTAGCTCTCTTGAATCATAAAGATTCTTGATTGGATGGTTCATCATAGATAACTACCCTCCTCGTATCTTGGATTATTCTTATGGAACCCTAAAAAGGTTCTTTGTAAAAACCCTAACTTAAGGGTATGTCAATGATAATGTGTGAAACCCTAAACTACTTGGGGTTATTGTTGAAGTCTAAACAAAATGTTTAATGCTTTGATAATGTCATGTTTGGGGTTTTGGTATGGTTATGAAAACCCTAACTTGTTAGGATTGAATGGTGATGTTTGAAATCCCAAACCTTTGAAGTATTAATAAATTAGGGTTTGTTGTGTTATGTATTGAAACCCTAGATCGTTAGGGTTTTGTAGGGTGTATAAACAAGACCCTTATTTTAGATAATAGGAATGAAATCCTAGGTATATGTATGTTTGTCTAATCGAAACCCTAGTCTAATCAAATACGTTAGATGTCTGAATATATTTGTGTCATTGGGTTTGACTAACACATGTTATGATATGCTTGTGCATGATGATGGAATCCTAGATATATGTGTTGACCTAATTGTTGATGGTCACAAGTCCTAGGGTTTGGAACTAAGCCCTAGTCGAAATTTGATTCTCTAATATATGATGATAGTGTGATAATCTAAGTTTTATGAAATCTGAATTTGAGCTGTGATTGGCTTTGATTATTGAAACTTAATGGCTCATGTATAAAATCTAGGATCTTGTACTAAATCCTAGTAGAAGTCTAACATATGTGTTCTAAAGTTGTTAGATGCATTGTAGAACAATATTTGTTTGAAATGCTTCTAGGTTTTGCAATATTTTGTAGTAGGATATGTCATATCTCTAGAAGAACTATTGAAGCCCTAGATATAATGAAAGTTGTTATCTTGATTGAGGTGCTTGATGATAAAATCTAGGGTTTATGACGAAACCCTAGCATGTAGTTGAACTATAAATGTATGTGTTTCTTGTTGTTTGTGAACCTAAGTAAGTTTAGGTATTTGATGCCTAATGTCTAATGATTCCTTTATCATATAATTCTAATATAGTTAACTTCATGCTTCTATATGTATGTATTTGGTTGTACTTGTTATCTAAGTTGTGCAGGTACATTATATTCAATATGATGATGTTCGTAAGTAAAGTTGATTTGATAAAGCATAATGAGGGAATTTATATTAATGATGATGATCAAGAAGAATGGAAGCCAAGAAAGATTCTCTGATGTTGTAGAAAAGATGTTGATCTCCCTAAATTAAGAGGGAGCCTGGATAAAGAAAGAAGTAAGAGGGAGGGTATACTATACTCATGATGGATACCTTGAAGAAATTGGGGAATGCATATTAAGGAGCTGCTGAAAGAAGGAAAGTTGGATTTGGTTGCTATATGTGAAGTAGGAAAGGAAGTTGAATGATTGAGGACTTTGTCAAAGATTGTTTGGAAAGCCCCGAAGTCCTATTGTGAAGAATTGTGAGGCAGCATCAAGATGTCAAAAAACCCTGAAGGTTTGTGTTTAGTCATAAGTATTTGGAAGGTCGTTACTAGTTGGGGTTGTGATTGTTCAGGTAAACCTCTCAAAGTTTTGGAAGCATGTTTGATGTTGCCGATCTGTTTGAGAGAGATTTGATGTGTTGAGGCATTGTGTAATTGTTAATTATAGATAACAATGGTATGTTCTATGCTTAAGAGCAATTTACTTCAATTTTTCTTATTAGCCCAATATCAATTTCCAGATTGGCAATCACATAAACATGATAGTAAATGCAGATAGAACATAAATAATAAACAAAAGACAAGCCAAGACAAGGACACAATATTTGGCAAATGTCAAGGGAAAACCCCAATGTGGGGAAACCCTTTCATCAATTCTTCCTATTATTCTTCAAAAGTTCAGCAGAGAGAGAGTACAATATACAAAATTTACTCGCCCAATCACAGTGAAATTTGTCTAGTTAAACTGCAGTCAACACAATGCCCTAACCAGAAAGTCAACACTAGTCAACTTAGCATACTTACATCTCCAAATCAGTTTGGTCAAACCCAAGCAAATCAGCCTCCAAGGACAATCTGAATCAGCCCAAAATAGTCTTGAAAACATCAGTCAAACTCGGTCAACGCAGAGTCAACCCTACGGTCAATGCTAGTCAAACAATTCAAAATGCCTTGAAACCAGTGTCCATAAATGAGACCTACCCAAACAAATTTTTCTCCAAGAAAATCGCAATCAAACAATGTCAATAGTTGCCCAATCAACACTGGTCAAACCTTCTGCAATTTGGTCAATGCATGAAACAGAAAATCACAGACTGTCCTTCGCACATGTGGAAGCGAGAGGTTGCCCAGAAATCTGTACACCCAATCAGATGAGGAGAGAGAGAGATATGTGAGTGATGAATGATGTCCAAATGAGGTAGATTCTCCTTCTATTTATATGCAACGTTGAGGGTGAACAGACATGTCTTTTGGGCTTTTGAGCCTACATTAGTTTGCTCGCCGACCTTGACAATTTGTCCATAGAAGAAATAAATTCATAATTCCATTTGTACATGTCAGAATGAGATGATCTTTAGATCAATCCTATACCTCTCGAAAAGAGGAATCCAATAAAAATATCAGTTGAATCAAAGGTGGAGTTTGGCCCTAGTTGCCAAATTTAACACTCCCTCTCAACTAGGGAGAACTCCACAAACCATCTGTCAATTTATACCATCGCTCACATCCCTATTATACTTTGTTTTGCTATAGTGAACCATGAAGAAATAATGAAGAAGAAATGATCGAGAATGTGTCATACCATTTTCCACTGACCCAAAGTCAGTCTCCAATAATCCAGAGTGTAACATACCACTCTCCATTGACCCGAAGTCAATCTCCATCGGTCCCAGATCAATATCAAACATCCTAGCATAGGGAGTACAGTAGTACACAATGCGTCCATTGATAGTACTAAGGTCCCTATCCTCATTTCCCTATTCATTGGCCAGATGAGAGGTACTTCCCATGAGTCTCAGACTGCATGTGTAGGATGTATCGACAGGAAAAGGTGAACCACTCATCCTATGCATATCTCAACCATCATGGGGTATCACAAGGGGAGGTGAACCATTCACCCTATACATCACGCACCACTAGGGGAAGGTGAACCACTCACCCTATGGTCGCTCATCGCTCCAAGAAGTACCCCAAGCCCCCCGAACTCTCAAAGCTCAATATCCAAATCAAACGGGACCCTCATAAGAGGATCTCTCCAAGACTCCAAGTCGTTCACAGAAGGTTAAGAATTTGACCTTCCCTAGGGGCTTTGTAAGAATATTTGCGACCTGTTCATCAATCCCAATGTGTTGGAGCCTTATTGCTCCCCGTTGTACCATATCCCATAAAGACGAATGCCACTTTGGTCACAGTGGTATCCAACACATGTCCAAACAGCTCACTAAAGAGCTTCCTCAACCAAACAGCTTCACAAGAGGCCATACTAGCAGTAATATATTCAGCCTTGGTAGTGCTCAAAGCAATCAATTTCTGCTTCCTACTCATCCAAGATATCGAAGCAGAACCTAGTGAGAAGCAACATCCAAATGTGCTCTTACGATCCACCACACTGCCAGCCCAGTCAACATCTGAAAAACCATGGAGCCTCACATTCCCGACAGTGTATCTTAGTCCATAGGTGATTGTGCCCCGAAGATATCTGAAAAAATTCTTGGCAGCAATCCAATGTATGTGATGAGGCTCAAGCATAAAATGACTCAATGTATTCACTGCAAAACACATGTCCGGACAGGAGTTCACCAAGAACATCAGGGCCCCCACAAGTTGATGATACTCAAAAGGATTTCCCAAATCGGGCCCAACAGCACTTCCGCATAACTTCTTGAAGTTAAGTTCCAGTAGTGTAGTCACGGACTTACAATCCACCATCCCAAATCTTTTAAGTAGCTTCACAATGTATTTTCCTTGAGAAAGGAAAATTTCACCTGGACTTTGTCAGACCTCCAAGCCTAGGAAGTAATGCATCAATCTTATGTCCTTCATCTCAAACTCGAAACCAACTCCCTATTGCATTGATGAACAAGACGGTCTGCACCTGTCAGAGAGAGATCGTCCACATAAAGTACCAAGATGAGAGGTATGTCATTCTCAACCTTAAATTAAGGGTTCAGATCAGCTTCATTTTTTGTAAATCCCAGCCTCATCAGAGAGTTGTTGATCCTCTCATACCAAGCTCGGGGAGCTTGCTTTATCCAATAGAGGGCTTTCTTCAACCTGCATACATGTGTCTGACGATCTTGAACTTTGAACCCCTCGAGTTGTTGTACATAGACATCCTCTTTAATTGAACTGTGCAAGAAGGTGGTTTTGACATCCATCTGGTGTAGGTTCCATCCTTGCGAGGCAACAAGGGCTATAATCGAACAGATGGTGGTATATCGGGCAACTGGTGCAAATATCTCATCATAGTCCACACCTTCCTTTTGAGAGAAGCCTCGAGCAACAACCCTGGCCTTGAACTTTCTAACACTTCCATCAACTCTATGCTTGATCTTGTAGAGCCATTTTGAGGTGACAATTGATTTGTCCTTAGGTCTAGGGACCACATCCCAAACATCATTCTTCATAATCGACTCATACTCTTCGCTCATAGCATATTTCCAAACTTGGTGCTTCACAACTTCATCGAATGTGCAAGGCTCAGTTTGAACAACGGTGCTCATTGCAGATAAGTACCCTTGGTACCTATTCGGCTTCTTACTCTCGCGAAAAGTTCCCCTGGAAGCAATATGATTCTCGGCATCTTCGAGAGTTTCCATAAGCCATTAGGGTCTCCTTTTTAAGGGGGAGGGCACATGAGGAGGTGGATCAATGGGATCCATTGGTCCTTCAACATCAGCCATCAGCTCATCCTGCAGTTATCCCTACTTTCTTGACTCTGCTTCTTTGTCTTTCCTTGGAATAGCAAGGTTACTAGTCTTCCTAAGGGCAGCATCTTCATCGAAGGTGAAATCATGACTTATCTCCACTTCTCTTTGACCAAGCACATAGATTTTATATGCCTTTGAAGTTTCATTGTACCCCACAAATGTTTGTTTCTTCCCAGATGCACCCAATTTGCTTCTCTTTTCTTTCGGCACATGAAAATATACGAGGCTACTAAAAATTCTAACGTGAGGAACATCAGGTTTCTTACCGATGAAAACTTCTTTGGGAGTTTTGGAGTCCAATTCTTGATGAGGGCATCTATTTTGAACTAATGTTGCACGAAGCGGGAGCGAAGCGGAAGCGTTTTTTGGAAGCGGGGACGCCGAAGCGTCATTTTCCAAAAATCTAGGAAGCGAAGCGTCCGCGGAAGCGTCTGCTA
>APFE030318418.1:239940-268645 GCA_000404065.3 Pinus taeda | reverse complement strand
CACTGATGGACAGTTCACACGGTACCTCAGCTTCTACAGGTTCAGGTGCAGGCAGGAGGATAGCAGACAGACAGTCAGGGGTTCAGGCTACTGATGGTGATGAGGAGGAGGAGTTTCATTCTCCTATGGGAGAAGCATGCTCAGGGAAGAGGAAGCCCAAGTGGCTTCAGGACACCTTGAGAGATGCCACATCTGTTGCTGAGGCGAAGAGGCCGGTCAGAGAGAGTAGACCACCTGAGAGGTTTTGTAGCTATATGGCAATGGTTACCAGCATCCTTGACTCTGAGCCTTCTAGCTATGAGGAGGCAGCTAGCCAGTAGGTCTGGAGAGAGGCCATGTAGGAGGAGTGTTCTTCTATCATGAAGAATGATGTTTGGGAGGTGGTGTCGAGGCCTGAGGGCAAATCCGTGGTTACTTCTAGATGGCTTTACAAGGTAAAGCATGCTGCAAATGGCAGCATTGAGAAATTCAAAGCGAGGTTTGTGGCTAGAGGGTTCTCCAGGTAGAGGGAGTTGGTTATGAGGAGACCTTCGCTCCCGTGGCTCGATATACTTTGATCCGCTCCATTATATTGATAGTAGCAGAGATGGGTTGGAAGATCCACCAGATGGATGTGAAGACTGGATTTCTCAATGGCTTCATACAGGAGGAGGTGTACATTGAGCAGCGACAGGGCTTTGAGGTGCATGGGAAGGAGTCCCATGTGTGCAGACTGAAGAAGGCCCTTTATGGCCTGAAGCAAGCTCCCAGAGCTTGGTACTCCAGGATAGATACTTATTTGCAGGGATGGGTTTCACAAAGAGTGAGGCAGATCCGAACCTTTACTTTATTGTGATAGGTGAGGAGCCTCTCATTCTGGTGCTGTATGTGGATGACTTGGTCATTACATGTGCAGAGAGACTCATAGAGCACTGCAAGAGAGATCTTGCGACGGAGTTTGAGATGAAGGACATTGGCTTGATGCATTACTTTTTGGGTTTGGAGGTGTGGCAGGAGGAGGGGCATTTCTTCCTGGGGCAGGGGAAGTATATTGTGGACATCCTTAGCAGATTCCACATGGAGAATTGTAGACCCATGTCGACACCGATGATTACCAACTGGAAGAAGCTTCATGCTTCGGATTCCGAGTTGGTGGATCCCACATTGTACAGGCAGCTGATTGGTTCCTTGATGTATTTGGTCAACACTAGACCAGATATCTGTTTTCCAGTCAACACGATGAGTCAGTTTATGTGTGAGCCTAGGAAGGTTCACTGGGTGGCTGCAAAACACATTTTGCGGTACTTGCAGGGGACAGTGGATTATGGTCTGGACTACAGGCAGGGAGATGGAGTGAGATTGGTAGGATACACTGATTCTGATTGGGCAGGTTGTGCTTCTGATAGGAAGAGCACTTCATGGAGCTGTTTTGGGTTGGGTTCAGCTGTAGTGTCATGGTTCAGCCGGAAGCAGCAGTCAGTAGCACTGAGTTCAGCAGAAGTAGAGTATATGGCAGCTAGTCTAGCTAGTTGTGAGGCCATCTGGCTTCGCAAGATGTTGTTTGGCTTATTTGGTCAGCCGTTGAGACCTTCAGTGATTTACTGTGATAATCAGAGTTGCATTAAACTCACGGGAATCCAGTATTTCATGACAGGTCAAAGCATATCGGGATCAGATATCATTTCATCAGAGACTATGTTCAGAAGGGAGCTGTGAAGCTTGAGTATATTTCCACTGATGAGCAGGTAGCAGACATTCTTACCAAAGCCTTACCACGGGGCAAGCATGTTACTTCAGAGACAAGATGGGTGTGGTGAGGAACACCTTTGTCGGTAAGAGGGAGTGTTGAAATTTGGTACCTGAGGACAGGTGGTTCCCTTAGGCTTTGATCTTTGGCCTAGGGAAAAGTGTCCAAAAGATTTTATTTTTTCTCCTAAAGTGACTTTATAATTTTTTATAAAGTTAAAATCTAATTTAAAAGTGACTTTAAGTGATAAAGTTACTAAAGTCTAATTTTAAAGTGACTTTGATAAAGTTAATGTAAAATTAGAAAGGAAAAGTGACTTTGGAAATAAATGACTAAGTGGGTCTTTATTAAAGTGGGGTGAATTAAAAAATAGAAAGTGAGATTTAAATGTGCATTTAATCTCAGCCATTGATCTAAATCTATTTTCAGCCATTGGATTTAGAGATCACCCAAAAGTCACTTGGATCACCCAAAAGTCACTTGGAGTTATATTAAAGGAGGAAAATGAGGAAAAGATCATTCATTCTTTCATGAGCAGATTGGGAGAAGGAGAGCAAGAGAGCAAGGGAAATTTCTGGACAAGAAAGAGAAAGACGCAGCAGTTTGGCACACATACCAGGCAGCTCTTCAGCAAAATCAGAACAGCAGAAAGACAAGTAGAACAGCAGCAAAAACAAGCAGAAAAAGCTGATTTTTTGCTGAAAACTGAAAAGTTTCCAAGTGGTCTGTTGGGCTGAAAACGGATAAGTCTGCTTGCTGAAAAAAAAAATTATTTTGCTGTAATTTTTGCTGAAATTTTCTCGCTGTAAAAAGACATTTTTCAGAAATAAAGAAGAGCTCTCAAACTGGTTTTCCCCAAGAGTTGTAGGGGGTTTTTCCAGGGTCACATTGACCAAAAATATCAATGTTTTAATGTGTTTTAATGGCTGTTTATTACTGCTGATTTTTATTTCTGCAATTTCCAGCATTCTGTAAATTTTCCAGAATTTGTGTTTTCAGCAAAATTTATTTTTTCCAGCTTGTTGAATGTATGGTTATGGGAAAGGGCATTTAACTACATGGGAGAAATAAGGAGAAACTGAAAACCGGGGTGGGAAAACAGAAATTTTAACAATGAGGAGATGTTGGTGAGGACCACACTGAACGCAGTCTCAGAGGACAGGGAGGTATTTTTCCACAGCATACTTGGGCAGGTCGAACCTTCCGGACTGGGAGGAACTATGGGCGGCTCTTCGTCAAGAAGAGATCAAACAACTAACCAAGGCAGGGAGTAGCGGGGGTCAGAATCAAGAAAGAGGAAGAGGAGGATGTTGCTCTAACATCTGCGGGAAAGCAGGAGAAACGAAAGAAGGACCTCTCCAAGGTCAAGTGCTTCCACTGTGGGGAACTGGGTCACTATGCGAACCAGTGTCCAAGGAAGAAGAGCAAGGGAGAGGCTTTTGAGACGAAGGCAGTGCCAACAAGGGCAGAGAAAGAAGTGGAGACAAATGACGATTGTGCCATGAGTGCTCATGCACCACTTGAGAGGAAGTGGGGAGACATCAAGCTATAGTCAGACGGACTACAGCTGATGAAGGGCAGGATCCTCGAGGTACCCAACCTCTTAGATTATACCTGGCTACGGGAACCCCGAAGAGGAGTATAAGAATGGCAAATGTCGGTAGAGACAGATGCAATGGAGCGACAGAGGGTGCTAGGGGCAGCGTTATGGGCAGCACGATGCAGCATGATGAGAGGGGATGCAATGAAAATGCAGCAGTGGCAATGGCAGGGCCATGGGCAGTAGCACGGATGCAGAGGGAGCTGTCGTACAGATGCAGCAGCGGCAATGGCAGGGCCATGGGCAACAGTACAGGACGTAGCAATCCAGAGGATGTTGGGCAAAGAGGCCTAGCATCAGCACAAGGACCGATGCTAGATGATCAGGGTGATACTCAGTGAGGACTCAAGAGTATTACTAGAGCACAGTACTCGCTAAGAGTGAGTGTTGATTTAGGGTGGCATCGGATGTGCTCTAGCCACGAAAATTGGTGGAGAAACTAAACACATGAGCTCTCTAAGACCCATAAATGGTTTGGGCAAAATCTAACCAGTTTGGGAGATATTAAAATAAATAATATTTTTAATGGAGTTCGTAAGTCTAAACTTAGGAAAAATAAAATATTAATGTGAATTAATATAAAGTTGAGTTAGTATGGTCCAACAGTCATGGATCAAGCCAAATCTAATCTTAGCCATTGATTAGAGATTTAATCTCGGTGGTTAAAGGACCAACGAGAAAAGCATAAGAGGAGGCTTGAGGTCAGTTGGAGAACACACCGAGTTAATCAAGAATTCGATTTTCTGGGGCAAGGCTTGCTGAGGAAATCAAAGGAGTGATCAGAGTTGTAGCTAAGGGGCAGTGAATACAGTAGCAGAGAGGCAGAGATAGTACCGGGAGCATCAGCGCAGAAGCCGGGAGAGGCTTGACGCAAAGACAGCTAGAGGCCACGCAGAAGCAGTGAGGAGTTGCGCAGAGCCTGAGGAGGGCTAGCGTGGGAGACGCAAAGGCTCCAGAGGCTGACGCAGAGCCCCAAGAGGCTGACGCTAGGCCAAATAGGCTGACGCTGGGCCAGAGAGGCTGATGCTAGGCCGAATAGGCTAGCACTGGGCCAGAGAGGCTAACACTGGGAGATTTCATGGGACATATTGGAGCTGGAGAGCTGGATAGGGTGACGCAATCCCTATCAGGGTGATAGAGACCTGCAGAAGTGTTGCAGTGTTGTTGTGGGATCGTTCCTCCAGTGATTTAGCCGGAATATCTGTCTCCAACTGAGAGGTACTACTGCCGAGGGCATTCTCTGTTGTGTAAGCCATTTCTGGCACCCAGATTGTATTCTAAAATGGCTTAATAATAAAACCCTCTGATAGTTGCACTGGTTTTCCTGCATTGGGTTTTCCGAGGACATTAGTCCAAAAACAACGGTGTCACTTGTGCTTCTTTTTCTTTCAGTTGATGATTTGTATGTGTTGATACTGTGCTTGTATTTATTTTCAGTATTTACATGGTAAATAACTTGTTAAGTAATTGAACTAGGAAGAAATAAATCAGATAACACAGGAAGAATTTCTAACTGGTTAAACTATGTGTTGATGTCTAGATCTCGAAGAAGGGAGGGTGGCATTGGTCATAGAGATCTGACCACGGATACGCATCTGGATCCCTAGGTTGATGGTTAGCAAGTAAGCCTAATGGTACCTAGAGAGACTGAAAGCTTTAGTCCATCTTAGTCCCACCCAAATAGATTGCCTTAGTCAGGAATCTAGTTCGTGGCACCGTTAGTGCCTAAATCGTTGAAGGACCTTGGATAGATTTCCCTGGTCGGGAATCTAGTCCATGGCATTGATGTGCCTAAACTCTTCATAGTTCATATGTTCTGAGATGTTCCATGTACCTTTACATGTAAGTATGAATACCTCCCTAGTTAAGAGGGAGTGTTGAAAAATGTAACTAGGTTTGGTATTCATAATTGTATTTGAGTCACAATGAAATACTTATGAAAAAGAAATTTACTATTATTATGACTTATGAAAGCGTGGGTTTCATGCTTGGGTCATCATGTTTTAGGTCAAATTCCCCATTGAGGACTTCTAGGATTTATTATGAGTCACTAGAGTCATTGTACATTTAATGAGGCCCTTCTTGGGCTTTTGAATCATGTAAGAAGAATTCTAGAGGGGAAGAGAGACACAATGACTAGGGTTTTGAACAAGGGGCGACAGGAGCGAGCTGGTAACTATGGATGGGCATGGAGGAGGGAGCTCCACTCCCTCCTTCAATAACGTGGTTTCAAACAGAAGCAAAGAGGCAAGTTTGAACAATTTCCAGAAACCAACAGAGGCATAGACAAAGACAATCAGTACTCAAAAGCCGAAAAGCAATAAATCCATTGAAAAGGAAGGGACCCACAAGGAAGCTAAGAGGGAAACGAAATCTAGAGACAGCAGTCAGAGAACTTAGAACATATCTACGACGGGACCCTGCAAGCCCAAGTCTAACATTAAACCCCAGGTGGTCTTAAATGATCCTGCACTACAGGTGCACAGAGATCACATGGCGACTTATGCGGTCATCTGTAAGTTTATGGGTATATGGCCCACGGAGAAAACGTTGTACACTTGGATAAGAAACAATTAGAAACCGAAGGGAGAAATAAATCTACATCTTGGGTACAAGGGCTTTTTCATAGTGGTTTTCACTAACCTAGAGGACAAGATAGAGTTTTCGAAGGAGGACCCTACTTCTATGTTGTCGCAAGCCTTTACATGCGACCTTGGGTGATGAACTTTGTTCCGGAGTGAGAAACGTTCACATCAATCCCGGTATGGATTAGATTATATTCCTTACCTTTAGATTATTGGCTGTTGGAATCCTTAAAAGCTATAGGTAATAAATTAAGGCATTTTATAAAGATATCAGAAGCGGCTCTGCGAGGTAAATATACCTCCTTCGCTCACATATGTGTAGAAATGGACTTATCGGGAGCACTCCCAGATGAAGTCATCCTAGAAGTATATGATGAGGAATGGGTACAGACACTCAACTATGAACACATCCCATTCAGATGCCGTAAATGTCATGAACACGGGCACCTCTTCAGAGACTGCCCACTCAACAAAAGGGAGGACAACCTAAAAACCAACACAAGAAAAGACCTTGAAGGTTTTACCAAAGTGGGAGGCAAAGGGAAAGGAGGGGGAAAAAGTACCAAAAGAAACCCAATGAGAACAAGCTACCAAGTCATAATAGTTTCAAGATTTTAGAAGAAAAGGGGGGGAAAATGGAACAACAAGAAACCAGAGGACAATCATACAAAGAAGGAAAAAGAGGATAGCATGGAAATCATACAGGAATATAATGAACAAAAGGAGGACCTACCAAGCACTATGGAACTTGGCAGGGACCATGAGATGACCCCAAGAGAAGGAGGTACGGAGGACCAAGACCTCCAGGAGATTCTTGAGAGGGAGAGCCTTGAACTAGAAAAGTTTCTAGAGTAGGGAACCAACAAAGGACTTGACTCTCTACCACAAGAGGAGTTTGACAGAGTACAACAGCTATTCCTCCAAAGGTCTCAAACAAAGGCTGTAGGAGTCAAAAGGAACCACGATAGCCAAGAGAACGAAGGGGTTAAATCAATGGAGATAACATCAAGGCACTCCACCAAAAACCCAGGCAAGAAAAGAGGAAGAAAGAGATAGAATGAACTTCTGACAGAGTGTGGGAAGCTCATGATTAATTCAGGGAAGATGAAAGATCTCACCAGTTACTCTTTTACAAACCCATCATTATGAAGCTTACAACCTAGAACATTAGAGGACTAGGAAGTAAAAGGAAACAAAGAAATCTCAGTAACAGAATAAAAGAAGAAAAACTAGATATGGTGTTTATACAGGAAACAAAATGCTCAGTAGACAAAATCAGAGAAATACATAGCAAATGGCTTATTAAATATGAGTACCTAGAAGTCAAAGAAAATAATACAACGGGGGGAATTCTCACTCTATGGAATCCTCAAAAATTTGGAATCATGGATGCTGAGGCATCCAGAAACTACCTTTCAATGGTTATCCAACCTTTGGGGGAAAGGAATGTTACAAAATCACAAATGTCTATGGTCCTCAACTTTTGGAAGACAAACTCTAGCTCCTCACCTCTCTGGAAGAGCTGAGAGAGAGACACCCAGTAATGCCCTGGATTCTGGGAGGGGACTTTAACATGATCAGATCTCTCACACGGAAAAAAGGAGGGACCAGAATACTTAGAAGAGACTCAATTTCCTTCCAGAACTTCCTAAACAACATGAGACTGGTGGATATGGATACAATAAATGGTACCTTCACATGGAATAACAAGAGAGGAGGAACTGCCCAAGTGGCCTTGAAACTAGACAGATTCATAATATCGGAGGATCTCCTTCTCACTGGTTGTATCATGACAGCTTTTATCCTCCCTTTCGGAGGCTCGGACCACTGGCCCATCTAGCTAGAAGCTTCATTTATTGGCACCCCGACGAACAGACCTTTCAGGTTCAAAAATGTCTAGCTTACTCACCTTGACTTCATCACTAATATTGCAAAATGGTGGGCAGAAGACATGCCAACCCATGGCACAAAAATGTTCCTCCTACAACAGAGACTCAAACACATCAAGTGAAGGCTCAAAGAATGGAACAAAAATGAGTTTAGCAATATCTTTACAGCCGAAAGAGAAGTGGAAAAAAAATTATAGGAAACTAATCAAATTCTCATCACAGAGGAAAGGAAAATGCAAGCGGACTCTCTTCAACAAGAATGGGACAACAGATGCCAACAGGAGGAAATATTTTGGATACAGAAATCAAGAGTGTAATGGATTAAATAAGGGGAGAGAAATACTAGGTTCTTTCACAAGTCTACCATGGAACACAAGGCACATAATCGGATCACAAAACTCACAGATCCTCAAGGGAAAGAGCTAAATACTTACAAGGAAATGGAATCTGTTCTGGTACAACATTTTCAAAGTATAGCAGAGGAGACCATTGCAGACAGATCTCAATTTACTAAAAGCTTCACTCAGTATATTCCAAAACTGGTAACCAAGGAAGATAATTATAATCTTAATAGGCCAGTGACGGAAGAAGAGGTCAGTGAAGTAATCAAAGAGATACACAATGGGAAAGCTCCAAGCTCGGATGCTTTCAATGTAGACTTCTTCAAAACATGCTGGGAAACAGTCAAACATGACATTCTTGATGTGGTGGAGGACTCGACAAAATCAAGACGGTTCTAAGAGCGTTTAATGAATCCTTCATAGCCTTAATCCCTAAATAGGAAAAAGCCAAAAACACCAGACAGATTCAAACCCATAGCTTTATGCAATGTGGTGTACAAAATCATTTCCAAAGTTATTGCTAACAAACTCAAACCCCTTCTTCCAACACTCGTGTCAGAGGAGCAAACTGGATATGTGGAAGGTAGACAAATTCTCAATGATATCATTCAAGCTCACGAAGTGGTTCATTCCCTCAAGACCAATAAGCAAGCAAGTATGATAATACCGCTAGACATAGCGAAAGCTTGTGATAAGCTAAGTTGGTCTTACATCATGGAAGTTCTTAAAGCATACGGCTTTGACCACAATTGGATAAAATGGGTCATGGCTCTGGATACCACTGCCAGTTGTTCAATCCTTCTTGATGGCTCTCCATCCAGGACCTTTAGGCCATCAAGAGGCCTCAGGCAAGGAGATCATCTCTCCCCCTTCCTCTTCATTCTCGTGATGGAAGGATTGGGCAAAGCAATCAATTTAGCCAATGAGGAAGGAAGAATCCAGGGACCCAAACTTACTCAGAATGGGGACACATTGACTCATCAACAATTTGTGGACGACACTATGCTGCAGGGCACACCCACAGTCAAGGAAGCCAAAGCTTTCAAACAAATCATGTATGATTTCGCAATGGCTGCTGGTACAGAGGTAAGCCTCACAAAATCAATAGTTTTCTTTTTCAATACTGATATTTCTATTCAAAGAAATCTCTCAAGAATTCTCAGCTTTCAAAGAGATCATCTTCCCTCCAAATATCTAGGAATGCCCCTCACTGATAAACCTCTGAGTAAGGAAGTCTGAGAGTCAGTAACAAATAAACTGAAGGACAAAATCAACAGATGGACAAGCAGATCTTTGAATTTAGCAGGAAGGTTGGTTCTCACAAAGGCTATACTACAAACCATTCCAATTTTTATGTTTTCAACCCTTCCTGTCCCAATAGGAGTTTTATAGCAAATCAGGGATATCCAAAGAGATTTTCTTTGGGGTAAAGAGGAAGAGAAAAAGAAATGGGCTCTGGTAGCTTGGGACAAGCTCTATAAACCCAAAAGCCATGGTGGCTTGGGTCTCCATGACCCGGATACTCTAAGCAAAGTTTTGGGGGCAAAACTTTGGTGGAGATGGCTAAAGGAAATGAGAAACCCCTGAGCTAAGCTTTGGAAACAGAAATATGCAATGGATTGGCAGGAAAGGGACCACATTCGAATGACAGGACACATCAGGGTTTCCCATATTTGGAACAATGCTTGGGAGAACAGAGCCTTAGTTCAGAAACATAGTTTCTGGGAGATCAGAAATGGGAATCTAGCCTGGTTCTCGAAAGACAACTGGCAGCAGAAACATAACCTATGTAGAGAAGGACTGGACATCATCAAAAATGATACCATTAATAAAGGACTGAAAAGGGTAAGTGACTTTTGGGATCAGTCAAGGGACACTGGTAAATGTAGAATTTGGAAGGTACCAGATTACGGTGAAGAGACCCCTTTGAAGACCCAAGCTAAAGTTCTTGAAGCGAATCTAGAGAAGAGGCAAATTTTGACTTCAACCTCCAATGATCTACTAAGATGGGGGAGAAAAAATGAGGGCATATTCAACCTCAAAGAAGACAAAAGAATAGCCACTGGACTTAACTATCCAAGCCCTGATAAGACATGGAAAGACCTTCGTAACAACCCACGTTGGATGAAGATCAAACTGTTCATGTGGCTGGTACAGCATAAAAATATTCTGACTTGGGAAAATCTCAGAAAGAGAGGTTTTGTTGGTCCATCAAGATGCCAGTTATGTGGTCTGCAGGAAGAAACCATGGATCACCTTCTCAACCTCTGCTCTTTCACCTCAACCTTATGGAATTGGGTGGCTTCTATCTTCAATCAAACGGACAGGAACAAAAATGACGTCACTAAAACTTTAAAGAATTGGAGGAAAGACTTCTCGGATAATGAGACAATCAATATAGCCTGGACTCTGATTCCAGGATTTTTGATCGGGATGTCTGGAAAGAACATAACAACAAGATCTTCAAAGATAAATCTGGCTCAACATAAAGCATCATGGCTCAAATCCTAAAACATCTCAAAGAAACTGTTAATGCCCTTTTGAAGCAACCTCCTAAAAAACCCCGTGGTCAACGGGATGCTCACATTCTCGAACTGTTAGGGCTCCAGTCACATGTCCCTCAGGGCATAAATAAGATAGCAAGGCACATATCAGAAGGAAAGACTTTCTGGCAACCCCCTCCCCATGGCTTTTTGAAATTCAATATAGATGGAGCCTCAAAAGGAAACCCTTGGGATGTTGGTTACGGAGGAGTCATAAGAGATGAAGAGGGCAATATAAATCATCTTTCACAATCATTTGGGGAGGGCCACTAACAATATGGTGGAACTCATGGTCATTGAGCAATGCTTAGAAATTCTGATTGAGTACAATTTACATAATACAATCATAGAGGCAGGCTCCAAATTAACAATTAATTCGGTCAAAAGGATAGGCACTGGCACTGCACCAAACAAAGTTTCGAAACATTGGAGACTTTTGCAGGTCTATCACCAAATTCAATCTCACCTAAGAACACTAAGAACTCTTGGATTTGTTCATGTCCACAAAAATGCCAACAGAGTGGCAGACCAGCTAGCTAATGAACGGGTGCAATGTACAAGAAACAAGTGTTGCTCGTGGGAAGCGGTACCCGCAGGACAACTGCGTGAGGACAGCTACACTCTAGCTTGCACAGATAGGGAGCATTATCAGTACATGAAGGGGAATTAGCCAGTTGAAAATTAAGCAGATGGATTATAAGGGTTTGACAAACAGATGACCCGAGAATTGGCATATTTGGATCTCGCAGTTGGATGGAAGGCAGAGGAGAAAGAGCATGAAACCAAATGGTGGCACCAAGAGCTTTGCTACAATACATGGTGGTTTTGCTACAGTTACAGTGGTTTCGGGCATCCGCATTACCCTAAGTGGTTTAACAGAAAAGCTACCGATGCCACTGACCATCCAACACGTGGCTCAAGGAGGAGAGAGAATACTGCGTTCATCGGGCGGGTATTCCTCGCTCTTCTTTCTAGCCCGATATCCTTTATAGTCGTTGGATCTAGTGGTAGCAGATCTACGACTGAGGTTTGTTGTGCAAGTTGACGGGACCGGGATATCTTCCTTGCAAGTTTCAATTTGTTGTGCACGTTGACAGGACTGGGATATCTTCCTTGCAAGTTTCAACTCATGAGCGGGATTGGGGAATTTTTAGGCAGAACAACTACTCGATGGTTATCTACCTAGCGGACCCAAAATATTTTCACCACGGTCTCTATTTCCTCATCGAGTCCACTTAAAGACTTCTTGGTTTCTATTTTGTGGGCCCTTAGGAGGTTGTTCTGTTTTGTGGGCCCTTAGACAGGATCTCGAGCAGTTGGCTCAGGTCCCAAAGCACAGGGCGCCAGTTAACTTTTTGGCATTCTTCCCCTCTAGGTTTGTTGTATTTTATGTAACCTATTTTTTAGCTTCAAATGAATAGAAGGTTCATTTCTTGCTTCAGCAAAAAGAATCATGTAAAAAGAATTAATATTAAGTCAAATAAGCTATTTGTCACCTCCACAACAAGTCGGCCTCAAGGAGATCAAGTCCGCCTCAAACTGGGTAATTAACCTCAGCAAAAAAGCCTATATATTCGAGCAGTTTGAACTCATTTGGAGAATTCATTCACTCACAGACAAGTTCGATATCCAGAAGAAAGCGCTGTAAAAGTGCGAAGTAAGAAAGGAAGGCAAAAGGAGTGTGAAGTTGGAGAAAGAGGAAGAAAAAGAGAACTCAAAATTTTGGGCTATCTATCTCTCTCTCGTGTGGATTCCTCTAGGAGATCGAAATCTATCTTGTCAAGTCGAAGTTCTTGTTGCTGCTACCAATTGTGGAGGAAGTTTGTGTCTAGGTCAAGAGTCTTGGATTATCTCAAGAAGTTATTAAGGAAGAGTTGTTGACTGGGTTTTCCCCTAGATAGGGGTTTTGCCCTAGCTCTCCGGCTATATCTAGTGTCTGTGATCTTTATGCTATTGTTTTGGTAATTGCTTGATGAACTAAAAGACAAAAGAGTAAAAGTGCGAAGTAAGAAAGGAAGGCAAAAGGAGTGTGAAGTTGGAGAAAGAGGAAGAAAAAGAGAACTCAAAATTTTGGGCTATCTATCTCTCTCTCGTGTGGATTCCTCTAGGAGATCGAAATCTATCTTGTCAAGTCAAAGTTGTTGTTGCTGCTACCAATTGTGGAGGAAGTTTGTGTCTAGGTCAAGAGTCTTGGATTATCTCAAGAAGTTATTAAGGAAGAGTTGTTGACTGGGTTTTCCCCTAGATAGGGGTTTTGCCCTAGCTCTCCGGCTATATCTAGTGTTTGTGATCTTTATGCTATTGTTTTGGTAATTGCTTGATGAACTAAAAGACAAAAGAACATAAAAATAAGAAAGTCACAAGTAATTATCTATATAAAGAAAATCTTTCTGCCTTTCTAATTTTCTAACAGAAACAACATTTACGTACCCGTTAAGAACAAAAACTGTAAACTATGCAACAAGCTTAACCTGCTTCACTAGTCAGTAAACTTCTCAATGGAATAGGAAAGTTCTCGAAGCTGCTTTGGATCAACCCTTGATGGTGTTTTTGTCAAAGAACATTGTGCTGTAGTTGTCTTTGGAAATGCAATAACATCTCTGATAGAGCTTTCACCAGCCAAAAGCATAACCAACCGATCAAGCCCATAGGCAATACCTCCTAGACCAGGAAGTCAATCACATCAAATATTCACTACAGCAATAATTTGTAAAAGGAAAAAAAAATGCTTGTCGATCTGCGATTGAAAATACGTAAACTATCCTATACCACTAATCATGTATTAGCTCATCATAGTCAAGTTTTACCATGAGGTGGAGCACCAAAATCAAGAGCTTCAAGTAAATAGCCAAACTTTTCTTCTGCCTGCGTAGACAACCATTAATTAATGTATTAGCTCATCATAGTCAAGTTTTACCGTGAAGTGCAGCACCAAAATTATGAGATTCAAGTAAATAGCCAAATTCTTCTTCTGCCTGCATAGCCAACCATTAATTAATGGATAGCTAATTAAATATGACACCAATCATCACAGTATTCAAGTAATTTCTGACCTGATCACGTGTAATCCCAATTGTTTCCAGCACCTTCTCTTGGATCTCACGTTTGTAGATTCTCAAGCTTCCTCCTCCAATCTGGCATAGGACCATAAGTTCAGAAACAGGCAGATGTATAACAACAAAGAAGTTGCATACAGAGAAAACCTATGTTACTACAAATACCACTTGTCTCAAAATACCTCTGCAGCATTGTTAGCCTAATATTTAACATGCCTTTGTCCCACGTCTAAAATGTTATGTATATTTCACTGTAATAAAAGAAGGTATACAGCCAGCTACAGCCGGCAACATCAAATCCATTTCGGTAATTCCAAGCTGTCATCTGCGCTTTGTCTTTCTGCTAAGTTTGTAAAGAGTAGTAATTTTTCACATTTGTATTGAATTTGCCTATATTTCATTCCAAGTTACTTATATTCCCAAATCCCATGCATTTTTTTTACCCATACAGACACCAACATTTTAGCTGTGTAAAAAGTAACACTAACCCATACCTCAATTCCATTGTACACCATGTCATATGCCAAAGCTCGAGCTGTGGAAAGATCAGACAAATCATTTGGGTTTGGGGCCGTGAAAGGATGGTGAAGAGGCTGCATACCGATAGAATAAATGAATCAACTTTGCAACACCAATCAATCACTACAGAAAATGATGTCTATATTTAACCCCAAATAACAAGACAATATTAATATATGTACACGTGTCCTAACTCGACAAAATTCCAAAAATATACAATGTTATGCCACTGAGTTCAGAAATTGGTTATTCCTTTTCAGGAAGAAAAACAGTATATTTATACAGTCATGATGTTGGAAATATAACCAACCTAGCTGCATCCTTTCATTATAATAATAATAATAATCTAAGTTTAAAGTCATGGCAGAGGGATAAGAGGCCTCTGTGCAGCGATTTGACTGCTAAAGTCTACAGAGGTGTACATATTGTACCCCATTCTGGAGTTGAACCTGTGACCTCCTACAAGAAAACACGTGTTCTTAACCACTAGGCCCACTCAAGTAATACTCTGCATGTGATGAGTCCCCTTTCTGAAAAATATGAAGGATGAGAAAAGAGAATGAAGAAATAGAATCAAATTACATTGACATCAATATATGACCAGAAGCAGATGACTAGATTGAAGAGGTACATTAAAAGAAACCATTTGGAGAAATTATCTAGGGAATGCATTCGTTAATCCACTATTACAAGAACCATGACAACAAGAAAGGAAAATGGATAAAGAATAGTTGCGTACAGCAATATACATTCATATAGCCATTACAACATACACAATTCATTGTATTTACCATATGATCTCACAATACCTGTGAAAGGATATCATCAGGATAAGACTTTCATGCCACCAGATATGTCTGCATGATCCCAGGAGTCAGTCTAACAAAGTTTTATGAGGGAGCAGAATTCAAGGTGTTCTACAGCAAATCAATTCACTAAGATTATCTTACTAGGTTCAAGGAACTCTGGATGCAGTTGACAGATTATGGGGCCTGATGTGAGGAAAATCAAACAAGAACATGAACAGAGAATGTAAACCATAAATATTTAAAATATTAAAAGAGAGAAATAGATGCATGATATACATCCATATGGTGTGGATATCAATAAATATACGGGGAATGGAATCCCATACAACAACATTATTAATTAATCATCTACGTGTGACTTAAGTCACTTTATTACTAACCTAACGTACAATATTACTTTATTATAAGGCCCTCATGGTATGATAACACTAACTGTTAAAATTGGCAACTAGGGCCAAACTCCATGTTGGTCATCTTATTTATGGCAGCTGATATTTTTCTTGGATCCCTCTCATCAAAAGGTGTAGGATTGATCTAAAGATCATCCAATTCCAATAAGTATTCATGGAGTTGTGAATTTATTTGTGTTATAAGACAATTCCTCAAAGTTGGCCAGCAACCAAATAAACCCCACATGTGCTCAACGTTTTAGTATAAAAGGAGATGACTTGAGAGTCATTTCACACACACTTCTATCTTGACTTCTCTCCACTTGTGTTGGGTTTTAGTGGGAGAGAAATCTAGGAGTGGAAGCCCTAGACGTTGAGGGAAAAAAAGGTTGCCCTAGCCGCAGCAAAGAAGGCAGGCCAGCGAAGTGATGGAAGGGTTTTATGCGTTGACCTAAAAGAGCTCAAGGAAGGCAGCCCTAAACACTCTCCTAAGGCAGTCCTAATGCAGTCCAAGAAGGCAGCCCTAATGCTATCCTAAGGCAGCCCTAACCTAAGCTATCTCAAGGGTATCCTAGCTGCTGTTAAGATGAAGATAGACGCTGTCCTAAACATACCAATGGTGCCCTAGACGCAGGCCTAATGCAGTTGAAAAGGAGGACTGTTTTAAGGCCTGAAACAAGGCACTGAGCCACTGAAAGGAGGCTGAGGGTTGGCCGAGTTGAAAAAGGGTTGTTTGGGGCAGCAAAAAGGTGGCCTGTAGGTGACAGCGTGGAACTGTGGTAGGCCACAAGTCCTAACCACCTCAAGCCAGGGACAGCATGGAGACTTTGAGGGCTCAAAAATGTCCAGGAGAGCAGTGCTAATAAATGGGACAGCTGGGCTACATGGTGCTGCTAAGACAGATGGGTTAGCAGCAAAGTATGGCAAGGCTAAGGGGACAGCAGCAAGGTATAGCATGACTGTTAGGGACAGCAGCTACAGCAATATATCTAGGCAACAGTGGCAAGGGACAGCTGCATAGTAAATGGGACAACAAAGGATTGCTAAGCGAGCATGACAAGCATGGGAAGCATGGACAGCAAGGCAAAGTGGGACAGCAGCTATGACATGGCAGCAAAGTGGGACAGCAGCTGTGACATGGCAGCAAAGGGACATGGGACAGCAGCAAGCATGGACAGCAGCAAGCATCGGCAGCATAGCAAGCATGGACAGCATGGATAGCAGTGGAAAGCATGATGCTGCAAGCACATGAGACATGATGTATGACAACAATATGATGTGTACAGCATGGTCATGAGGATGATGGGTGCAACATGGTGCAGCATGGTGAGGTGCAGCATGATGACGAGATGCAGCACAAGGACAGGTGAAGGAGTCACCTTGAAGAATCAGTTGAAGCAGCATGTCTTCAATTGATCTCATGTATCATCTTCTTAGAAATGATCTATGCTCTTATCTAGATAAGTCAAAGTGTTGACTTTTGTTGTAAATGTACTCTCTCTCTCTCTGCTGAACTATTGAAGAACATATAAGAAGAATTGATCAAGGGTTTTCCCACATTGGGGTTTGTCCA
The DNA here is from genome assembly GCA_000404065.3 of Pinus taeda. Lineage (NCBI taxonomy): Eukaryota > Viridiplantae > Streptophyta > Pinopsida > Pinales > Pinaceae > Pinus > Pinus taeda. Next base: position 251,615 of record APFE030318418.1, on the reverse strand, counting down.
TGGCTAACGCCACATTTTGTGTCCTCTTGTCATGGCTTGTCTTTTTGCGATTTATGTTTATGTTCTATCTGCAGTTTACTTTAATGTTGATGTGATTGCTAATCTGGAAAAGATATTGAGCTAACTGTGAAAATTGAAATAAATTGCTCTAAGCATAGAACATACCTAAAATTAACATGGTATCAAAGCTAAGGTGAAAACAGAGCCCAAGCAAGACTGAAAGAGCAATCATCGAAGATAGTTGGAAAGGACAAAAAGGCTGAATGGGTTCTTCATCCCTCTTCAGATTCACCAAGGGTGAAATCAAAGCAGAGAACATTATCAAAATGGTGCAGCGAAAGCTTCTAATGGCCTAACTTAAGATCACTTCAATGGGAAGTTTGGATCTAAAGGTGGAAGGAAAGGCAGATGCCTTGCTTGCAATAAGTTCGGCCATTATGCGAAGGAGTGTTTGAATGGTAGGGACACATCACTTGATGATGATAACAATCATTTTGAGGGCATCTTCAATGATTGGAGGAATGACAGCTACAATGGCAAAGGAAAAAGGAATACAGGTCATCAAGGAAATGGTCGACTCTTCAAAGAAAGAAAGGAACTCCAGGTATAAAGAATCAAATGTTGTTTCTGATAAGCTAAAGGAGTATTATCTTATATTGGCCCTCTCCACTACTTCTCCTCCAGACTCTTTGGGAATCTGGCTTATTGATTGTAGTGCTTCAAGGCACTTCATCGGATAGAGGGGTGCCCTCTCTAATTTGGTAGAGATGGAAACAACCGTGGGATTATACTTGGAGTCAATACCACCTATCCCAGAAAGGGTGTAGGGAATTTTACCCGTCAATTGAATAAGGGTAACACAATTCATTTACAAGAAGTTCTTTATGTACCTAATCTCAAGAAGAACTTGGTATCCATTTTGGCAATGGAAATCAAAGGTTTCAGGGTGGCATTCTTCGATGGAAAGGTACGTGTTTGAAAATGGAATCTTCAAAGATGTTTTTACTCATGGGTTCAGGGTTGGCAATGTGTATCAAGTTGTAGAAAGTCCATTAGGGACCATGTTAGTTGACACATCTCGTCTACTTTATGGGGCCCTACCCGATATGAGTCAGATGGTGACTGGGATGCCTAAATTAAAAAAGAGCATGAAGGTACATATCTAAGATGTACAGATAAAAAAAAATCTTACAAGGGGACCATTCCCCTCATGTAGCAGGTCCACAGGTTTGGAACAACCCGAGGAGTTTGAGATTCATGATCAGGAATCTCATGTATACAAGTGGAAGAAAGCCCTCTATGACTTGAAGCAAAACACCCCGGAAGTAGTATGCGAGGATTGGTAGTTGTCTGTTGAAGCTGAGCTTCACTAGGAGTGAAACCGATCCAAAGCTTTGCTCGAAGGTTGTGGATGATAGACCTTTCATACCGACACCTTCTGAGGACAACCTATTTCTGACAAGTGCAGACCCTCTCATTTGCAGAAGTAAGAGGGAGTTGGATTCCGGATGTGGAATGGTAAACTGCATCTAACTCGAGGATCTTAACTTTCATAATTTATATGGTAGTGATGTCGGACCAGATTTCGGAAATGCCTCTGAGTTTGATAAACTCATTCGTGTTGATGTTCTTGGTGAACTTTCGTCCGGACCTATGTTTTGCAGTTAGCATGATGAACTCATATATGGTTGAGCCTCACTGGATTGATGCCAAGAATTTTCGAGATATCTTCAAGGCACAATCTCTCGTGGATTGAGATAAACTACCGGAAATGTGAAGCTGCATGACTATTTGAATACTAACTAGGCAGGCAGTGTGGAGGATCACAAGAGCACTTTTGGGTCTTGGTTCTCTTTGGGTTTTCCTCGATATCCTGGATGAGCAGGAAGCAGAAGACGGTTGGTTTGAGCAATGCTGAGACCGAATACATAGCTATGAGTATGATCTCGTGTGAAGCTACCTGGTTGTGGAAGCTCCTCAGTGAGTTGTTTGTACACATAATGGATACCACCGTGATCTTCTGTGTCAACCAGGGGGGGGATTCGATTGTTGAGAAATCTCGTATTCTATGATTGTTCCAATATATAGACATCAGACACTACCTTATCTGGGATATGGTACATCGATGAGCGAGGAGGCTTTATCGCATTGAGACTGATGTACAGGTCGCAAACATTTTGTCAAAGCCTCGAGGAAAGGTCAAATTTGTGACTTTCTCGAACGACTTGGAGTCGCTGAGAGACCATCTTATGAGGGTCCCGCATGTTGCATGCATTGAGCTCTAGGAGCCCCAAGGGCCTTGGGGTACTTATTGGAGCAACAAGAGACCGTAGGGCGACTCACCCTCCCCTAATGGTGCGCTGTGTACAGGGTGAATGGCTCCGCCTTCCCCTATGATACCCCGTGGCGACTTAGGGACAGGATGAGTGGTTCTCCTATCGAGGCATCCGACCCATGTAGTCTGGGACTCATGGGAAGTACCTCTCATCTGGCCAATGAGCAAGGAAATGGAGTTAGGGGCCATAGTAGTACTATTGATGGATGCATCGTTGTATCTACCATACTCCTTATGCTAGGATGACCTCCATTGATCTGGGATCAGTATGAGTGGTTTGAGACACTCTCTTGTGATATTGATCGGGGATCAATGAAACTGACTTGAAGTCAGTAAGAGTGGTATGACGCACTCTCTTCATATGGAACTGACTTCAAGTCAGTAGAGAATGGTATGAGACATTCTCGATCAATTCTTCTTCTTCATGGTTCAACAGAGCAAAGCAATGCATGGCACTGATGGCAGAGATGTACAGTCGGACAGATGGATCAGCAGATGGAGTTCTCCCTAGTTGAGAGGGAGTGTTCAAATTGGCAACTAGGGCCAAACTCCATGTGGGTCATCTTATTTATGGTAGCAGATATTTTTCTTGGATCCCTCTCATCGAGAGGTGTAGGATTGATCTAAAGATCGTCCGATTCCGATAAGTTTTCATGGAGTTATGATTTTATTTGTGTTATAAGACAATTCGTTAAGGTCGGCCAACAATCAAATAAACCCCACATGTGCTCAACGTTTTAGCATAAAAGGAGATGACTTGAGAGTCATTTCACACACACTTCTATCTTGATTCCTCTCCACTTGTCTTGGTTTTAGTGGAAGAGAAATCTAGGAGTGAAAGCCCTAGAAGTTGGAGGAAAAGTGGCTGCCCTAGCCGCAGCAAAGAAGGCAGGCCAGCGAAGCGATGGAAGGGTTCTATGCGTTGACCTAAAGGAGCTCAAGGAAGGCATCCCTAAATGTTGTCCTAAGTTAGCCCTAAACGTTGTCCTAAAGGCAGTCCTAACGCACTCTAAGAAGGCAGCCCTAACAACTTCCCAAGGCAGCCCTAACCTACGCTATCTGAAGGGTATCCTCGTCGTTGTTAAGATGAAGATAGACATTGTCCTAAACATACCAATGGTGCCCTAGGCGCAAGCCTAATGCGGCTGAAAAGGAGGATTGTTTTAAGGCCTAAAACAAGGCACCGAGTTGCTGAAAGGAGGCCGTGGGTAGGCCGAGTTGAAGAAGGGTTGTTTGGGGCAGCAAAAAGGTGGGTTGTAGGTGACAGCGTGGGACTATGTTAGGTCGCAGTCCTGACCACCTCAAGACAGGGACAGCATGGAGACTTTGAGGGCTCAAACATGCCCAGAAGAGCAGTGCTAGTAAATGGAACAACTATACTACATGTGGTGTTGCTAAGACACATGGGCCAGCAGCAAGGTATGGCAAGGCTAAGGGGAGAGCAACAAGGGGACAATAGCAAGGTATAGCATGATTGTTAGGGATAGCAGTTATAGCAATATATCTAGGCAACAGTGGCAAGGGGCAACTGCATAGTAAATGGGATAGCAAAGGATTGCTAAGCAAGCATGACAAGCATGGACAGCATGGACAGCATGGACAGCAAGGCAAAGTGGGACAGCAGCTATGACATGGTAGCAAAGTGGGACAGAAGTTGTGACATGGCAGCAAAGGCACATGGGACAGCAGCAAGCATGGACAGCAGCAAGCATGGGCAGCATGGACAGCATGGATAGCAGTGGCAAGCATGGTGCTGCAAGCACATGAGACATGATGTATGACAACAGTATGATGTGTACAGCATGGTCATGAGGTCCAACATTACGATGATGGGTGCAGCACGGTGAGGTGCAACATGGGGATGAGATGCAACACAATGATAGGTGAAGGAGTCACCTTGAAGAATTAGTTGAAACGGCATGTCTTCAACTGATCTCATGTATCATCTTCTTAGAGATGATCTATGCTCTTATCTAGATAAGTCAAAGTGTTGACTTTTGTTATAAACATACTCTCTCTCTCTACTGAACTATTGAAGAACATATAAGAAGAATTGATCAAGGGTTTTCACACATTGGGGTTTGCCCCTGGCTATCGCCACATCTTGTGTCCTCTTGTCTTGGTTTGTCTTCTGCGATTTATGTTTATGTTTTATCTGCAATTTACTTTAATGCTAATGTGATTGCTAATCTGGAAAAGGTATTGAGCTAACTGTGAAAATTGAAATAAATTGCTCTAAGCATAGAACATACCTAAAATTAACACTAACACCTTCCCTTAATGGTCATATGGAGAACAAGCTTATGTCCCAAAATACAAACTGATCTAAACTAGAGATGTCAAAGACATCTAAAGGGTTAAGTTGTAGGAAATCACCAACCAGCCCCCATACCAGTACAAGAAACTCACTGAAATGCTGAAACGAGTATGAAACAGCGTGGAAACAACGTGAGTTATACCATATGATGTCTCTCAATCTGGGAACATTATGCAATGCTTCTCAGGTTGTTTCCAAGTGGCTTTGGCATCAAACTCCCATGTTTCCACATGATTTTAAGTACAATGGTCCCAACAAAGTGCCCACGAGGAGCATGGGATCCATAAAAATCTGAAAACCCTAATCCATGGAAAATGAAAATAAATTTAACCTCTAACTCATTTTTCTAAATCTACCAACTTAAGTTGCAGGAAACACCCAACTAACCCATGTACCATTACCAAAAGCTCATTGAAAAGAGTATGAAATGGCCCAAAAACACCTTGAGTCATACCATATAACATGTCGCAATTTGGAAACACCATATGGTACACATCAGGAAGTTTCCAAGCCATTTCAACATTAAATTCCCATGTTTTGACACAATTTAAGTTTCCAGCAAAGTACCCATGAGAAGTGTGAGACATGTTAACCCTGCTAGCAAGGCTACCCCTAATAAAAAAATTTAATGAACAAGCGCAGATTGATGGCATAGCACAGCCCTCTTGATGATATGGTTCCATTCTTATTTTTGGGTATTTTCACATTCCCAAGGTAGTTCACATTGTTCGAGGCACATCATGCATTTTGAGACAATAGTCACACCTCCCAAATCATTGTTAGGCCTATTTGGCAAAAGTGCACATCTCCTTGGCATGCCACATGGAAGGATATCAAATGCCCTCCTTTGGGTCACCATTTGGAGCTCATTTTTTATTTCAAGGACAATTTGCACACATGGCAGCAGCAGGTTAATTTGATGACTTGGATGATGTCACTCTCATTGTGTGGCTTGGATGATGTGGACTTACTTTGAGGACTTGAAGCATAAATGAGCAAGAATGAGGACTAAATTCATTATATTAAGACGTCACATGGCTGGTCCAAGGTATGGGCATGGACCTTTTGTTGAGACATCTCATTTGGAGGCATTGGACCATAATTTGAGTGTTTTATGGAGTTGTTTCAAGATGACGCCCATTGAAAGCGGATCAAATCAAATTCAAACACAATGTTGCATCAAAGAAGGGGAACAATGGAGCCTTGGAGATGAACATTAGCGACTTGTCCACCTTGTAAGCATCTTCAAAGTTGGATCAAGCAAAAATCAAGAATTGACATAGGGCAAATGTTGACTAGGGCATTGCTTCATCATATGTTGGGGCTTAAACCGTGGGGGACCATTGACCATCTACGACAACCTTGGATCATTCAAAGGCTAGGTATGGCAGCTTGGACCATCATTTACTCTTCTTTTGGATGGATCGACCCCTCTTTGAGGGTTTTACTCTTCTTTCATTGTACATGTGGCTTGACCACTTTATTTTAATGATGTTTTAGATTATTTGATTTTATGAGTAAGTTAGATTTAGTTTGCTTAAGATTGTTCATGGAAATATCTTTATTGGAGCATTTTTGGTGTTAAGGGCTTATCTACGTGGTGATTTTTTTTTCTGACTTAGAAGTTGTTCTTTCTTGGTTATTTCTTCTATATCATTAAAAGAATATTTGTGATTACTCAAGACTAGCACAACGCTACTAAGGTCAATCAATTTGAAGAGAAACTTTGTCACTTGGAAGGAGGACGTGTAGAGGGTCTTCTCACACACTCCCCTTTGTTGGTTTGGGATAAGTTTAAATCCTCCCTGCTATGCCATACTCTACAGCTCCTTAGTAAGGGTTTTGATTCTATTTCATGCTATAGTTGATCTTGTGGTTGAAGACGTTCCCTTTGGAGGTGTTGTCGCACATAGTGTCTGGGCACCGCGACAACACTCAGAGTAAGGGCGGTCACTCTTAATCCTTACTCATTCCGTTTAGACTCTCTCCTAGACAATTCAAGGGAGGTAGTCCCTAAGGTAAATGGATGAGGATAGCCTGTGAAACACAGGCTCTAGGAGATTTTAATGATGAACAACTTGATGAATCTAAAGCGAGTCTCGATCAATTGAGATAGATAGATTAAAATAAGACACGATCACAAGATAAAAACAACTACAGGCCAGTGCCTTTAATTCGAATTAACCATAGATTAAATAATAACAAGTCATCCAAAGAAAACTTAGAGATGTGGCAAATCGACGATCATGAATAGTTAATGTAAATGCCCAAAACTGCAATATGCAAGAGGTTCTAGATTTAAAATAATTTTCAATTAATGGCCCAGATCTAGAATAATTAATTTTCTCTTATAGCCATTATAACTTAGAACTTTTATCGCACCTTGACCATAAAAGAATCATGAAAATTTAAAACTTAGCACTTAATACCAGAAAAACCAAGGAATTTTAAATTAACACTTTAATTATTCCTTAGGCAATTTGAAGAAGTAAAATAAATTAAGAGGTTAATAAATTAAAAATTTAATAGGCCATAGGACACATTAAAATTTCTAATGTGAATGCGCAAATCCCTTTAATTTATTTCATTTTTAAATTTTAGATTTTTTTTATTTTAAGGATTTTTGAATTTTTAGGACTTTTTAGATTTTTTTTTTTAGAAAAAAAATTGAAATCACAAGTTAAAATAGAAAGATGTAAAAAAATGAAATAAAATAAAGTCAAAAGATTAAAAATAAAAATCAAAACAAAAAATCGAATTTAAACAAAATGAATCTAACTAACCCAAAGAATTAAAAAAGGAAAGTATTAGAATCTAAACTAATGTATATACAATGTAAAGAAAAAAAAAAAATCGAATGAGAGAAATCAAGCTAACTCTATCAGATGAAAACCAAAACAAACAAAAAAAATTGAACTTCAGTCAAATTCAATTAAGAATACACATATGCTAACCCAAACATACATCTAAAATACATAAAAAGAGAACAAATGAAATAAAAAAAGGTTGATATGCCTTGTTGTGCAAGTGGACGGCGAGAGAGCAAAAAAGGATACGCAGGAGGCAGCACGCAAGAGATGCAGCGAGAGGAAAGCGAGAAGAATAGAGCAGAAGTTGCGGGTTAGCAACAATGAGAAGATAGGGATACGTGAGGGTTTTGCAGGTGAGAGCTCATCTGCGACAACGAAGAGGGGTTCGATGAGCAGGGACAGAGCAGCTGAAGGTTGGACAACAAATTGGGAAGCTGACGGGACAGATCAAGGGCAGAAGGGTTTGGAAATTTGCTTGCTGCAACGGAAGAAGGGGATAGTGGATGCAACAAGGAGGGAAGGTAGTATGATGAGGCAGTGTGCAAGGTTAATGACTGCAGCGTTCGACGGAAGGGAAGAAGGAAAGGGCTGTGGGAGAGAGGACACAGGTTAGAGTGGCGATGCGAGATGGAACCGCAGGGTTTTGCTTGACGGGTTTGAAGCAGAAAATGGAGATAGCAGAAGAGTAAGGAGAGGGTTGTGCGCGCTGCGAAGAAGAAATAGGCCAGCGGACTAAGGAATAACGCAAATATGATATACGGCAACAAGGCCCTAAAAAAAAAATCAAAATTGCATAGTGAACCCAAAAACCCAGACAGCGAACCAATCAGCAAAAATGGTGGTGCAAAACCTCTTTAAACCACCCGAACTTCTTTAAAAATTTCCAAAAATCTTAATCTAAAATTTTGAATCCACTTGCTTCAAATTTGACCCTGAAACCCTTATAAAAATTTCTCCAAGTTATAAAGAAAAAAAAAAAAAATGGAACTCTAGATTGTAAATCTTTTGAATAATCTCCCTACAAAATTATGCAAATAAAAACCCCAGAGATCCAGATCTTACCCTCCAGGGCCTAGATCTGGACTCTACACAGATTTTTTCCTCAGATCTATAACTGCAAGACAACAAGAAACACCCAAACGACATATACAATGATAAAACTAAAATCCAAAAAAACCCAAATCAGAAAACCAAAAATAATTACAGATTTATGCACAAGAATGGCAGATCTATCAGATCTGAGGAGTGCGAGTCCAACTCCACTCCCAAATCTGATAATTTGAGGCTCTCAACAGCCAGTTTCATCAATTTCGCACGTAAAAAAAATTAAATTTTTAAAGTTTAAAGGAGGTGCTGAGCTTAAAAGTCAAAACCCTTCATGCATCACCAGTAAAAAACTTATGATAAGCCCAGGATCAAATTAAGTTAGGCTCTTCAGAAAACATGGATTGGGAGTTGGCTGGTCCAACTGAAAACTTCCCCGAACGCCCGATGATCTAAAAAATCAAGACTTTCCTGAAAAACTCAATTCAACCATCAAAATAGAACGAGATAATAAAATTCAGATAAATAGAGATACCTGCTATTACATTCAAAATTTAAATTATCACTTAAACCCCAACGACTGAGTAAGATACCTATACTCAAATCAGTCTTCAGAAACTATTATCAATGGCTAAAGAAAATTTACGCATGAAAAACGACACATCTTAAAGTACTTCCATGAAGAGTAACACAGACGAAAATTAACTCTGAAGTATTTCTTTATTATCCGAATAAAAATTACACGAGAGCTTTTCGCTTAGCACACGACTCAAAGGTCGGACAAATTGACTGACAAATGACCTCTTATTTAAAGATAAATCCTCCAACAACTAGTTAGAGTAATCCTCGTCAAAGCAATCCCAACCGTTGATGAGGATCAAAATTTCTTTTAATCTCATCTGTCGAAATTTTAAATTCTTGAGGAAATTCGAATTTTTCAATTAAATGCATTTTAATTAATTCAAAAAATTATTTTTGAATTAATTTCCTCAAAATTTTGACTTTGACTCAACCCCAGGGACCAAAGGCTTAAAATTTAGCAAAATAATCAATTTACCTTAGTCTCAAGACCTCTTAAAATTATAAATTTTGCGTTTGGAGAATTTAAATTTACCTAGGACCTAGAATTAATTAAATTTCTAGCTTAGAATTTTACTTAATTTTTTTGCCAGAAAATTTAATTAATTAACCTATGAGGGGATAAATTAATTTTCCAACCCTCAAGACACTTTACATCATAATTTCCATATCTTTTACATCATAAGGGGCAAAACCCATCTGTAACAGACCCTCACGGACTACACATTTCTACGACGCATATATAATCTAGCAGACCAAGCAATTTGTAATAAAATAACCTAACCAATTAGTTAGGATTATTCCCAAATTACTTTTACATAGACTCAATCTATAACACTAGGACTCGCCTAAGATCCGAGTGAAAAAATTCATTCCGGCTTTTGGAGTAAGGCTGAAGGAAAACTCTATTGGCCATCTGAGAATGGATCAGTGAGACGAAAAACCTCCCGGAATGTAGATCGTCACCAGAAAAGTAGGTTTACCTAGGCAATTACATACGTGACACAGATCTACTAAGATTATTTACATCATATACATGCAGAATGGGTTTACATTATAACATGATCCTCAGCCTGATGATGATAGCTGGAAGGCACGAACACATCGATAAGGCGCTATCCCTTTTCCGAAAAAATGGGGTGTACTACTATGGGTCGTTGACATGTAGTGGTCAACATCTAGCTCTACTTGGGGACACGTTTTTGCAACAGAGGAATGTGACTATCCAGAATATGCATCCACACAACACACAATATAAATAAGTAGCGTCCATCCAAAAATCATCATATAACATTAAGCACAGGAAAGATATAAGCTCTTCATTTATGAACTATTCTAATAACATGAAAACACAAATCTAACTACAAAATGAAATACTGAAATAACAAGCTATAAGGTTAGAAATACAATACAAAGATGCCCCATGGCATCAGATGTGTTCAATATAGTGCATACTGAGCATTTACCTGCTTTCAGGCAAATCTGTCAGCTGTTTCTCAAATGTGCCATGTCCAATCCTGCACATGGTAGGACTTTTTCCTATCCGAAATCAAGCTACTCGCGGCCATCAGATGCATCAAACCGCTTCCTCATTCTCTTTCTCTTGCGCTTTTTCTTTGTGGCAGTTTGTATCATTGATGATGTGGAACATTCTCCTTCAAAACTCTTAGATGAAGTATGTAAGATATGCATGACATGTCTCTCTTCATTCTGCATCTGCTCTGTCAAGAATGATGGATCAGTCTCACAGGTGTCATGAGTTATAACTTGATCTTGTATGACTGGTCGATTAATCATGTGAGCATCACCCTGATTCTTATTAATTTCCATTTTATCTGGGTCACCTTCAATTAGCCACTTTTCAATGGAACAAATGACCTCTTCATAATAAGATGGAGCTTGCTACAGCAAACAAGGAGGCTTATGATCTGTTGACGTTTCCTTGTTTTTTTATCCTCTAACCGATGCTGAAATTTCTACACTTGTATTGTTATGGCATCCATCTGGTTAGAGCGCTCAACCTTCAAAGCAATGATTTCCTTGGCATGGTTTTCCTCCATGGTCAATAACCTATTCTGAAGACATATCTGACCAACTTCCATATCTTTTATTACTTTGTCATTATCTTATTTTATGGTCATCAAGCAATTTTTCATAAAGCTCATTTCTCTGTCATGATTAGCTTTCATGGTTTCCATTTCCTTAGCATGTTTTTCTTTCATGACAAGTAAATAGTTTTGCATGGAAGTCCTTTCTTTGTCTTGATGAACTCCATATTTTGAGCACACTTTACTGTCAGGCCAGGAGTAACTCCAGAAAAACTGATTCATCTATTCCATTAGGCAGCTATCTATTATATACATGAATGTGATCGTTCAGTTCATCTTCTTGATGACTGTTCACATTCAATTCTCCCAATCGTTGAGGATTAGGTGTCAACATTCCCCCCCTTAATCTGAAGGGATGTTGATGAGTCCAAGCATCATTCTGAATCTTTCAAGCTTTTCTCTTCCAAGCGCTTTGGTGAAGATGTCTGCAATTTGCTCATTTGTGGAACAATGATGGAGATGGATTGTTTTGGCCTCAACAT
>APFE030318418.1:183816-234692 GCA_000404065.3 Pinus taeda | reverse complement strand
ATATCCAATTCAACCTTAGTGGATTTTATATCATGCATTATAGACTTTACTTCAGATGCAAGAGCAAGAGGATCATTATTTTGCAGTTCAAGAGTGAAGAGTTTAATCATAAGTTGAACGACTTCAAGTGCAGAATGTGAGTCATAGAGTTCTTTCAGCTTTTGTAAAGCTTCAAAGGCAGTTGAATATGATGAAATGTGGCGACTCGCCTCCTTATTTACAGATGCTGCGATTAATGCATACGCTTTGATGTTCTTGTTTTCCCAAATGGCGAGCTCTTTGTCTGAGGTAGGCTTTTCTGGGTCACTGTCTCCTTCTCCGACACACACTCCTTTCCACAACTCATTGAAGATGAGGGTGTGTTGTATCATCCGGGACCAATCAGGATAGTTCTCCTTGCCAGTGAGAACTATTCCTATCATAGAGATGATTGAATGCATTCTGTGAAAAAATACTTCTGTTGATAGAAAAAGTACTTCTGCTGATTAAAAAAAAATACTTTATGCACTATGTTTCTTCAAATCCCTCCAATGTTTGATAAAAACATCAGCATTTCATTGAAATATTATATACATATCACTTCAATGCTTCAAAATGTAATATATTTATATATTACATATCATTTTAGTGCTTTAACTTTACGATGCAGCAGGGTAACATTCAAACGATTTAAATGAAAAAACTACGCATGCCCCATTCAATCAGCATTTGGATTTATATGGAATGTGAATCATTCAGATTTCTTCTGCGCCTTCTCTTTCTTCTGAGGTTCAATCTCGGCAACTTTTCCTTGACAATCAGCATACAATTGAAATGTCAAACAGCGTTTCAATGTCAGACAGCATAAATATGTCAAACAACGTTTCAATGTCAAACAGTGCTTCAGATATACCACTGTTCAACCCTGCAACCATGGTCACACATATTGGAATTCACAGCTCATCAGTTCATACAAATGCTATCCCACCAATACCTGAGTCGCACAACCAATCCAGAAAATTTTTAGCTCTTTTGCTCTAAGTGCTACCCGCTTAAACATAAGAAGATTTCCTGCTTTAATGAAACGACTCTCCCAACAAATTTTGTTTTACAAATTTCATCTTTCGACGGTAGAAGAAGTAAAGCAGAATGCAACTGTTCGTTTTGAGTCTGAAATATCCAATATGAAATACCATACTCCGCATGGGATAAATCACTTGATTCAGATATAAGTTACCCAAGTATACTCATACGGAGCCTGTCAAACAGCGTTTCTCTAACCCAGCGATTTCAAAATAGTGACTGCAGGCTCAAAACATCGTTTCTCTAACCCAGCGTTTCGAATATCCCGCTCAATACATATCAAACAGTGTTTTAAATACATAGCAGACAGCATTTCAAATACATGACATATCCGCTCAATACAGCGTTTCAAATATCTGATACAGTCAAACAACGTTTCATATATATGAACTTAACAGTGACATATCAAACAGTCTATATCATTACCATATCAGCGTGAAATTGCGAGCCCGAAGTTTGCCTCTTCAACCAGCAGATTCGGCTACTGAAAATGGACGAAGAAAATCGCATGAGAGATTTCTATTGCTGGTACCATGTCAGGCAGTGGACAGAGGAGCAGAAGGCAGGCAGTGGACAGAGGAGTGCTAAAAAAAGAACCTGCGACCTGTGCTCTGATACCATGTCAGGCCAGGAGTAACTCCAGAAAAACTGATTCATCTATTCCATTAGGCAGCTATCTATTATATACATGAATGTGATCGTTCAGTTCATCTTCTTAATGACTGTTCACATTCAATTCTCCCAATCGCTGAGGATTAGGTGTCAACATTACTACTACGGTGGCTATGTGATCAGAGTGCTTAATTTTCATGATTTCCATCTCCTTATCACGTTTTTCCAACTGGGCGTACAAAGTTCTCATATCCTTGGCGTAATCAGCTAGCTATCAATTTTTATTGACTAAGCTCCATATTTTTTACCAGTTGCATTTGACAGAACTGCATGTCTCTAACCAACTGCTTTAGTTCTTCTATAAGATGCTTATCATTCTCCCTTTCATTGTCGAAACTGATTTCATAACTTGTTCCTGCTTTTCCACTATCATGGATTCGTCTTGCAACAGTACAAGTGGATGGCACATTTTGATATGGAGAATTGTTTTGAAATCTTTCATGGATAGCTGGATCCTTTACAAGATCACTCTCATTCTGTTGCATAATGTTAGGGACGCAAGGTGAGCTACCTTGATCACCATATCTATCTATAAAAGCATTGATGATGTCTTGTAAAGAAGCAAAAGAATTTTCGGGCCAATTATGAAACCAATTCAAAGCATCACCCTCTAAAGAAAAGGCAAATAGACGCATTTTGACATCTTCATGTTTATATTGGGGAGAATTACAATATTTGATTATTGTATGAATAACCCTGCATAGATGCTTTCTAACAACGACTGAATCAACACCCAAGAACAAAGGTAATTTATGAATAGCCACTTCTAGCATATCATGGAGAAAATCAGTAAAATGACACGGGGTAAACGAATCATCCATGATGACTTGCTTTAAGGGATAAGGACCAAATGGATGCTAGAGAGAGACCCCTGCTCAAGAAAATCAAGAGATGCACAAGCGAGCTTCTAGTAGAAATTCTTGTAAGAAATGAAAGAAGTGGAGTCGCCACTTGAACATGAATATAGTTATAGGATCCAAAAGGAAAAAAAAAACTGGATATAAGGGAGGGCTTCTTGTCTGAGAAATAATGGATGAATAAGTGGAGTCGCCACCCAAACAAGAAACGAACCGAAATGTCCAAGTGCTAAAAGCGCAGAGGAAACGATGAATGAAATGATGAAAGATAAGGCAATGAAAAGATCAAATGACGCCAAGAAATGTTGTGCCGTTTGACGGGCTTGAAGCAGCACAAAATGGAGATGGCAGAAGCGCGAGGAGAGGATTGTGCGAGTTGCGGAGAAGAAATAGGCCAGCAGACTGAGGAATAATGCAGATCTGATATACGGCAGCAAGGCCCTAAAAAAAATTCGAAATTGCACAGTAAACCCAAAAACCCAAGCAACGAACCAATCAACAAAAATGGTAGCCCAAAACCTCTTTAAATCCACCAGGACTTCTTTAAAAAAATTTCCAAAAATCTTAATTTAAAATTTTGAATCTACTTGCTTCAAATTTGACCCTAAACCCTTACAAAAATTTCTCCAGATTAAAAAAAATAAATAAATAAATAAATTGAAACCATGGACTACAAATCTTTTGAATAATCTCCCTACAAAATTATGCAAATAAAAACCCCAAAGATCCAGATCTTACTCTCCCGGGCCTAAATCTGGGCCCTACACATATTTTTTCCTCAGATTTGTAGTTGCAAGACAACAAGAAACACCCAAATGAGAACTAAAACCCAGAAAAACCCAAGTCAGAAAACCACCATGCACAAGAATGGCAAATCTATCATATCTGAGGAATGTGAGTCCAACTCCATTCCCAGATCTGATAATCTGAGGCTCTCAACAACCAAATTCATCAATTTCGCATGTAAAAAATAAAAAATAAAAAATATTTAAAGTTTAAAGGAGGTGCTGAGCTCAAAACCCTTCATGCATCACCAGTAAAACTCTTATGATAAGCTCAGGATAAAATTAAGCTAGGCTCTTTAGAAAACACGGATCAGGGATTGGCAGCTTGGCTAGTCTAATTGAAAACTTCCCCAAACGCCTGATGATCTAAAAAATCAATACTTTCTTGCAAAACTCAATTCAACCATCAAAATAGAGCAAGAAAATGATAATAAAATTCAGATAAATAGAGATACCTACTATTACATTCGAAATTTAAATTATCACTTAAAACCCAACAACTGAGCAAGATACATGTACTCAAATCACCTTCAGAAGCTATTATCAATGGCTAAAGAAAATTTACGCATGAAAAATGACACATCTTACAGTACTACCATGAAGAGTAACACCGGCGAAAATTAACCCCAAAGTCTTTCATTATTATCCGAATAAAAATTACACGAGACCTTTTCGCTTAGCACACGACTCAAAGGTCAGATAAATTGACTGACAAATGACCTCCTATTTAAAGATAAATCCTCCAACCGCTAGTTCAAGTGATCCTCGTCAAAGGAATCTCGACCGTTGATGAAAATCAAAATTTCTTTTAATCTCATCCATCGAAATTTTAAATTTTTGAGGAAATTCAAATTTTTCAATTAACTGCATTTTAATTAATTCAAAATTTTATTTTTTAATTAATTTCCTCAAAATTCTGACTTTGACTTAACCCCAAGGACCAAAGGCTTAAAATTTAACAAAATAATCAATTTACCTTAGTCCCCAGACCTCTTAAAATTTAAATTTTATAGACCAATGAATTTTGCCATTGGAAAATTTAAATTTACCTAGGACCTAAAATTAATTAAATTTTTGGCTTAGGATTTTAATTAATTTTTTGGCCAGAACATTTAATTAATTAATCTGAGAGGGGATAAATTATTTTTCCAGCCCTCAAGACACTTTACATCATAATTTTCATATCTTTTATATCATAAGGGGGAAAACCCATCTGTAACAGACCCTCACAGACTACCCATTTCTGCGACGCAAATATAATCCAGCAGACCAAGCAATTTGTAGTAAAATAACCTAATCAATTAGTTAGGATTATTCCCAAATTACTTTTACATAGACTCGATCTATAACACTAGGACTCGCCTAAGATCCCAGTGACAAAATTCATTCCGACTTTTGGGTAAGGCTGAAGGAAAACTCTGTCGATTATCCAAGAATGGATCGATGAGACAAAAAACCTCCTGGAATGTAAATCGTCACTAAAAAAGTAGGTTTACCTAGGCAACTACATACATGACACAGATCTGTTGAAATTATTTACATCATATACATGCAGAATGAGTTTACATTATAACACCTCACGCCGATGATGATAGTTGGACGGCACGAACACATCGATAAGGTGCTACCCTTTTGCGAAAAAATCGGGTGTACTGCTATGGGTCGTTGACATGCAGTGGTCAATAGGAGGGATTTGGAGCCATGATTTTATGATATTTCTTGATTAGCTAAGGGTTTAATTTAGCTATCGGGTTCTAACCTCTTGTCCTAATCCACAAGCGTCGAAAAATCAACCTAAAAGGGTTTTCTTCTTCATCTCATCTTGCCACTTGATTCCTCTTGACCCCATAGGCCTTGTAGGGTATTGGCACTGATCTTCATATCCATAAATCACCTTTTTTCAAAAACCTAAAAACTCTAAAAAATCATTTTGAGGCTACTATCAACATCTTGTTCTCATTTGAGCATGGACCCCTCTCTTTGAGTGTTTTAAGGCATTGATCTTGCTTTGAGACATCGTTTACAAGCATTAAACAATAATTTGAGTGTCTATGGAGATTTTTCAAAGGTGACGTCCATCTAACAAGGGTCAAATCAAATGATGTTGCATCAAAGATGGGGAGCGTTGGAGCCTTGGAGATGAATGTTGGGGACTTGTCCACCTTGTAAGCATTTTCAAGGTTGGATCAAGCACAAATTAAGGATTGGTGTTAGGAAGATTTTGACTGGGGTGTCACTTCATCATATATTATGGCTTAAACCATGAAGGATCATTGACCATCTATAATAACCCTGGACCATTCAAGGCTAGATGTGGTAGCTTGGACTATCATTTTCTCTTCTTTGGATGGATCAAGCCATCTCTTTGAGGATTTTACTCTTCTTTCAATGTACATGTGGCTTGACCACTTTATTTTAATGATGTGTTAGTTTACTTGATTTACTAACTCTTCAATGGGATGAGTTAGTTAGATTTAGTTTGCTTAAGCTAGACGTAAGGAATTAGATCAAATAATGATATTTTATTTCGAAGGAAGTTAGATCTCACTCTATAAATAAAGGAGAGCTTCCTCATTTGTCCTAATGGTTGGATTGTGAGGGACTCCTCTCCTTGGGCCTTAATGGAAATATCTTTTTTGGAGCATTTTTGGTGTTAAGCGCTTATGTATGTGGTGAATGTTTTTGACATAGAAGTTGTTTCTTGGTTATTTCTTTTATAATATTAAAGGAATCATTGTAATTACTCAAGATTACCAAAAGGCTACTCAGATAAATCAATTTGAAGGGAACCCTATCACTTGGAAGTAGGACATCTCAAGGCTCTTCTCACACGCTCTCCTTTGTTGGTTTGGGGTAAGTTTTAAACCTCCTTGCTAGGCCATATATTCTAAGCGTTTTGATTCCATTTCATGCCATAGACAATCTTATGATTGAATACCTTCCCCATGGAGGGACCCCTTCCAATGGAGCCATGATTTCATGATTTTTCTTGATTAGCCAAGGTGTTAGTTTAGCTATTAGGTTCTAAGTTCTTGTCCTAATCCACAAGCATCAGATAACCAACCTAAGAGGTATTTTTTCTTGGTCTCATCTTGCCACTTGATTCCTCTTGACTCCATTACTCTCGTAGGATATTGGTACTGATCTTCACATCCCTGTGGGAAATACTGAGAGGGTGGTGTATCAGTATTTCACTTTTTCTTACAATTTAAGTATCACAAGCATTAACCAATGATATCATATGAAGAGTACACAAGAATGAATAATTTATGACATTACAAGGGAAGCTACAACTTCTGATTTACTAGCTACAACTAGAAGGGCTACAACCCCAAGATTTACCATCTCCCACTGGAAGGAGGCGACAACCTTTTGAAGGAAGCTACAACTTTCTTCCCTAGTACCACCTTGTCACCCTCAACAATAAAAGAAAGAACAAAAATCTTGGGCTCCCGTAGTAGGGACAGTGACCCAAATACAACAATATACAATCACGTTGTCTTTGCTTAAACATATCCAACTTCAATCTGCTCCAATAAGTATGCCACTATAACTCTGACTTCCAATGCAACAAAATAGATTCTAGTTCATATCTTCATTCCACTGCTTTAGATATGCCTTAGAAAAAACCTCAGATTGTGCTTTTAGCAGCTCAGATCTCCCTCAAAAGTTTTGCCTCAAAAGGTAACTTGAATCTGCTCCAAACTTCTACAAGAATGACTTCAAGATCTGCTCCAAACTTCTACAAGAATAACTTCAAGATCTATTCCAAACTTCTACAAGAATAACTTCAAGATTTGCTCCAAACTTCTACAAGAATAACTTCAAGATCTACTCCAAACATCCACAAGCATAACTTCAATATATTCTCCAAACTTCTACAAGAATGATGCCATAAAGAGCTTCAAAAATTGCACCAAAATCCTTTAAAAATGTGCAAAAAGTCCTTCCATAGATAGCCTCCCCAATCCAGCCTCTCCTCACTTCTGGTTCATGAGATATGAACGCCATAAACACTTATACTTTTTGCTTGCTTCAACAGATCCGAAGTTTCCTTGAACAAATTGCTAAAATGCCTCCTCCTCATGCCTATATATAGTGCATTCAAGGTCTAGACTAGGTCGACTTATCCACTAGCTAGACTAGCTTGTGCAACTGGCAGAATGTATAGTGAATATTCAAAAAATCATTTCTCCTCAACCATGAGGAATTAGAGGGAGTTCTATATACTGTTGGAAAGATCTCAGAATAAGCTTTCCAACCATGTATGTTATACTTCCATTTGAGATAGGTAAATGGAGTAAAAATGCATTCAAATATAGGATATTCAAATGGAGAATAAAAAATCCAAAAATCATTTCTCTTCAACCGTGAGGAGTTAAACGGAGTGCCATATGCCATTGCAAAGGTCTTGATGAGGGTTGATGATATATTCCTTCCTTGATTTTTCTTTAGCTTTGACCACCTATTCCTTCATTTTCTTTTGAATTTCAGTTTTGCATTTAAGGGCTTAAACCTTTTTAATCTTTAGGGCTTCTTGAATTATTATCACATGCTTTGATCATCCTAAAGCTAGGGCATCATCCCTAAGATTAGGGCTTTGACATCAATGACAACTTTCATCCAACAATCCCTCCATCACCTTTTTTCAAAAATCCCTAAAAATTCCAGAAAATCGTTTTAAAGCTACCACTAGCATCACCTTATAGTCATGTGACTAAGCCTTAATGATCCTAGTAAGGAAGCCACCCCCTTAAATGAAGGTGAGCCAACCTAAAATGAGAGGATAGGTTGCTTAGGTGACACTGGGTGACCTTCCTAAAAGGTTCTCGTCAAATTGTGTATTTTGGATTGGGGATTTAACATGCATGTCCAATTTCGCAGTAACAAGACCTACAGAATGTCTAAAAGCCCCTAATATATGGAAAATGAAAACAAAATAACCTCCAATTAGTTTCCAAACCTACCTATTTAATTTTTGCATTCATGTAAAAAGTAAAGAGAAATCTCTAGAAACCCTAACTAGGAATCTCTAGAATGTAGATGAAAGTGGACTCCCTCCTCTTCCAATCCATGCTCTAGTTTTGTTGAACACGGATCTTTTTTTATTGTTGTTGATGATGATGAAAATGAGATGAATACGTATTAGGCTTAGCTGATGTTTTACTCTGACACATAGGGCCTTATGTATGAAGGTTGATTTTAAATTTTTTATGTATAGTCATATCTATAAAGGTTGTTGTTGAATTTTTTCATAATGTAATCATCTATGGGAATTAATATAAACATGGATTTCCTTCTAAATTATCATTTTTCTTTGCAAGATAATAAGTTGTTAATACACACACATACACAGGTATTTGTTATATACAATGCTTCCCCCAACATAACCATTTTGAGGGTTCCACATTTCTAGATGTTCTCATTTCCAAAACCCATACCCACTTCCAAGTTTCACCAACTTAGCTACAATGCAACTCTTAAATACACTCCAAAAGGAACTCTTTTGACGTTATCAACAAATGACTAGATATATTGATTGTGTGGCATAGCACTGTCATCACTGATGCAAGGGTAAAACACCTCCCCAATAACATGATCAAGAACGAACTCTTCAATGGGATAAGAATCAATGTTGTCTGACATTTCAGCCCATTTACCATAGATGTAGATGTTGATCTCAACTTCAAGAAGCTATTCTCCTCCACACTTAGGTACCAAAGTGTTACAAAAATCAAAAACCAAGGCTTTAAAGCCTACCTTACTTTGTAAAGTATCTCATTATTCACCCCTCCCCCCTCCATTAAAATGTTTCTAGGACAAAAAAAAAGGCAGGTGAAAAAATGCATTTCAAAATGTCCAAAAGTATTTTGAGGAAGTCTCCAGATTCGGGAAGTGCAGAAGCACGTTTTGAAGCATCCAGAAACATTTCAGGGAAGTCTCCAGATTTGGAACACACCCCAGAACATCACACTGATTTTTTGAAACATTTCATCCCACAAAAGGTGCATTTCAGTGCAAATAAGACACATTTTGGACCCCAAGACACATTTCAAAGGTGCATGGGACCCACAACAAGCATACAAAAGCCTGGTGAAAGGAAAATAGTGACAAATTAAGTCTAAATTAATTTTATTATTCAAATATGCATGATCATGTGTTATTTAAATAGAATAAAATAATCTATCTCTTGAAACGTTTTAACCTTTTTATATTTTTAAATACCTTGTTTTCATGTTTCCAAAATATGAGGGGTCACAAGGGAGGCAGGAGCGAGAGGGGTAATTTATTGCCCCGATGAAGAAATAGATATTAAATTAGCATGGGTGTTGGGGAAATTCTCCAATAACCAAGCAAAAGCATTAGCACTTTGGCAAGGTCAAAAGTTAGCTCTAGCAAGAGGCATTCATCACATAACTGTATTGGGTGATTCGATTCTAATCATTCAAAAATTCCACAAAGCCAAAGATCTCAGTGAGAAAGATTTGATTCCCTTGAATACTCGTATTAGGAAACAAATTCAAAAATTTGAATCCATATGCTTTTCCACATTAAAAGAGAGAATAAAAAAATTGCAGATGAGCAAGCCAACAAAGGGGCATGTCTTGAACAAGGTGTTCTTCTCCAGGGTCGAGGAGACCCATCATTTCATTATAATCCATGAAACTTGGATGGTATGATAAAATGGAGGCAAGGGATATATTAATCCTCATGACAAGATTGAATGATCAGACCCCAAGGATTGCCCTGGTATTAATTAATAATATTGTCAAGACATTAGTGATATCTCTGGAGCGACGACCTCAATATTGATAACAGGGACAGACTCCCCCTCTAGGCGGTTAACGAACAAGGATCTCGTCGCTTTCAATGAAAATTGTTGTCATACAACATGCGAATTCACCTTGGGATATAACAACTTCCAGGCCAGTACCTCATTCCCTATTTATGGAGTAAATGCGGAACGCCTAAATGTTGGGTGAAGGATAGGTTGCAGGAAATAGGTGAAATCAGAAGCAAAATGTGGTTCAGAGACATTCAATGACAGTGGGGAAAGGAAATGGAAACATTCATGGCTATAAATGGCAAGCAATAAGAATGGAGCTACTCAAAATTTTAGTGAAATTTCGCCCATCAACAAGCATGGCCTCTCCGAACGATGCAGGTGGTGAAAGCTTCGAGTCTGTCCAGGTTGTGGTTTCGTTGGAGGATAGCCTAGCCAAACTGGATAGAGTCGGGGAGCAGATTGTGGTGGAAGCGTGCTCATACTTTTCTCTGGTAATGCAAGAGGTGGAGGCTCTAAGGGAGGATGTGGAACGACTCTGATTAACAACAGTAAACTTGGCCACCAAAGTTGACATCCTTAGCTCGAAGGTCGAAGGAATAGAGGTGACGGTTGAAGCAGCAGTTGTAGGCATCCTCAAGGAGGTCTTTGCACTTCAGGATCCTTCCTCTCCTAGATCAGAACTTCCAATCGAGCCTGAGGAGTAGATGAATTTAAAGATTCCAATGCAATCAATGGATGAAAATGGCAATGCATCGATAGGCAATGGGCCACTAGGAATGTAGTTCTCTATTATAAAATTTCTTTTTGATAAATATTATGTAAAACAATATTATATAGTCACATATCTTGGAGATTATATAAGATAAATCATGTCAGAGGCATAATAGGTCATAGGCAGGGTAGCAATAGACTTCATTTTGAGTAGTTTTGGAATATAATTTTGGAATATAATAGATGATGAACAGTCCATGTATGTAAGGGTATTAACCCTTTTACCAAATCAATTAATACAAGCTACTAGTTTCTTTTAAAAATATATATATATATGAGGGGTCACATTACATAGTGTACCCAACACTTCTTGTGGCTGATCCACAACCACATATGTTTCACTATGTGGCCTCTTTACATCCATATCAAGTTGTTGAGTTCTACGAGGGTGCAACCTCCACTAAAGAGTTTTTTATTTGAAGTGCAAAAGAAACGCCAAAAAATGTAAGGAAATGGTGGGAACCCCCCTCCAAAACCCTAATCCCTTATTTGCCTAACATTCTCATTCAATCAGAGATGGCTAGTATGGGGAATCCACTCTCAATCTCGCACGTCATCAAGAAATTAATTTTGCCTGGGGACTAGAAGAAGCTACAAACAATCAAGTGGAGGCAATGACATTGTTCCATGGGATTAAAAAAAACTATGTCTAGAGGGACCAAGCATCTTTGATTCTTTCCATAGTGGGAGACTCCACCATCATAATCAAGCATATGCAAAATCAAGCAAATCCCCAAGACATTTGTCTAGGTAGCCTCATTCATACACCTAAATGGATGCCAAAGACTTTTAAAAACACTAAATGCTTTCAAGTCCTGAAGGCATTTAACACTTCAGCAAATCAAAAGAAAAAGGATGCAATCATGATAAGGATTGGATTAATAAGCATAAATAAGATGTTCCATCTATCTCCCACCTCTATTGAATTGATGTGTAGTATAAATTACAATCTAAGAGTGATGGAATTGAGATTTGAAGACAAGTGACAAAGCAATATTAAGTGGAAGGGATAGGAATTAACGCCCCTGCCACATTTAGGACTACCTTAATCAAATATGCCCTAGGTGAAGGTTATTAAGCTCTACACGAAGGATTGGAGAGCCATGGTCGGAGTAATTCTTGGCATTTCCATTTGATTTGAGCTATTTGCAAAGGATAGACTAGAATAGGAATACAGTTGGGGCATTTTATGACCATTATTGGAACCTTTCATATATCTCAAGAGGCTAAGTGTTATTGGTCCTAGCAATGTTTTGGTTAATCTCAATATTGGGCCTGATTTGGGTCTATTATATGTTGCAGATATGGTAAGGATTGGGAGAAGTAATTGACTTAGTCAAGTGTTACAAAATCAATTATTTGTAGTGGAAAATAATGGCAATCCATGGTCATTTTAAGCATTATGTCCGATGTGAGACCTCTAATTTGAGTAGAGCCCATAGAAGGTGAAAACACCATGTCACAGAAATCCAAGAATGTCTCTCTCTCTCTTTAATAAATGAATGTCTAGACAAATTGAAGATCATAAAACAAGGGATGTAGAGGTATCAAAGTCCTTGGCTTGACAAAGAAAGAAAATTGAGAAGTTGGAAGCAAATTCTAATATTCTTTAAAAACTAGTACTACCATGAAGAACCCTCGTACCCCTTAGTTGTGTTGGAAAATGTAACTAGGTTCGGTATTCATTAATGTATTTGAGCCATCTTGTAATGTACTTGTTAAAAGAACAAAGAAAAGAATTTTTATCATTATTATTGTGATTTATTAAAGCATGGGTTTCATGCTTGGGTCACCATGTTTTAGGTCAAAACTCCCCATTAAGGACTTCTAGGATTTATTTTGAGTCAATAGAGTCATTGTACTTTTAAAGAGACCCTTCTTGGGTTTTTGAATCATGTGTTGGAAAAAATACTAAGGGGGGGTGAATCAGTATTTTGAAACACACATGAAACCTTTTCTTTTCTTACTCATATTTTTGTACGCGACTTTAGTGAAAGAAACCTGCGTATATACGCAACTATTATGCAAACAACTAGTGTATATCTGGTTAACTTACTTTTCAATTAATTCATCATCTGTATGTCTTGAACTAGTATATCATAATCGCATTAAGCATTAGTTAAACAATAACCATGTGTAGTAAGAATAGAATAAACCATTACACATAAGCAACACATCAACACCAGCGTTTTTAGGTGGAAACCCAGTGTGGGAAAAAACTATCGTTGTTGTCGTCTCAGTCTTCTTTTATTCTTAAGAAAAACTTCTTACAATCTTGTATTGGCGCAGACTCATACTAGCACACAGGCACCCACCTGCAAAAGGCTACAACCTTCTCTCATTCTCCAGTACTCACTGGAAGGGAGCTCCAACCCCCTGATCTCGTTTACCAACACCCACTGGAAGGGAGCTCCTACCCCATAATCTAATTTACCAGCTACCACTGGAAGGAAGCTTTGACTTCCTCACTGAAGGCTCCAATCCTCAACACCTCTGTGGACCATGTTTCATAAATTTTCACACTGGATTCACCTAAACCAAAGCATCAAATCTATAGGCCACATTTCATCAAATTTTTAGACTGGACCCACTACCATCATTTAAGCCCAATACCAAATATCAAAATTGAAACTGGTCATTGCGATGAATAACTCAAACATTGAACCAACTGAATCAACCAATAACTGAACCAACTGAGACCCAAATCAATCAACTTATTCTCAAACAACCAAAGCAGTTAGATCACTGTAACCAGAATACCAATATTGAACCCAAACATTGCATCAACTCATTGAACCAAATAAAAGCCCTGATCAATAAAATGTCAAAATATATATGCTACTTTACTTTAGCAAATCTGCGTATATTCATGACATCCTCGAAGCATACCCGCGTATAAATCTCAAAACATTGAACCCTGAAACTGAATCAGGGTCATTCTAAAATAAAGTATGAGTCACATATAAAACCACTAAATAATTCTAAAATAATCACAGAACCATCATTGATCTTCAATCACATACAACTAGTAGCATCATCACTCTTTAACATACCAATCCTCAATCAATTCATCTTCAAGCATCACTATTAAGCCCAGATCATCAAGTAAGACTTCATTGATAGACATCAAAAACAAAACAAGACTGATCAAACATCTTATTCAGCAAGACCCTAGCTTATATACGTGTTTTCCACAAAACGCGTCTGCGTGTATACACGCTTTTCAGGAATCAAGCCCACGTACAGATCAAAATTGATACGCGACTTACCAGCATTAAATCTGCGTATGTACGCGCCTTTCAGGTTATCATACCCGTGTACAAACCTGCAACTATCAACTTATAGCTTTGTTGCACATCAGACCTTCAGAACAAACCCATCTCTCGGCATACATAATAAAACATGCATCAGACATAAATATTACAGATCAAATCAATCCATTATCAATATAGTCATTTCAGATCTATTAGATCTTATCCATCATCAAATTCTCGGGTGCATACTTAGTTTCAGATCAAACTATTCATTAATAGCTCATTACATACACACTTGCTTCAGATCTAACTATGAAATCTTCATTACTTGCAAACCCAATCACTTTGATCTTCATCTCCTTATATAGCTTAGCCCTTATCCAATACCACAGGTCAAAACCACACTAATGTCGATGGTATTCTTTGACGAGATCAAGAATTTGTTGTTGGGTTCAATACCACGGGTCAATACTATGGTAAAGATCCTTGATATTTAGAATACCATGGTGCGGAAATTGTACATGTCTTTTCTTCTTCATACCCGCGTATGTACCCAAGTATGCTTCACAGAACTTGTGTATACTTATCAAAGCATCCTCTTCAGCATTCCTCTGTCTCTGAATTGTTATGTCTTTGACCAAACTCTCTGTCACATGTAGACACATCTTGTTGACATCATCAAGTAGGTTGCCATCAAGGACAACACATTAGTCATAATGCCAACAATCTCCCCTTAGGACTTGATGGCAACCACTTTGGTGTTTGGTCACCACAACCTGTAGATACCTGTAAAACACATCAAGCTAATCACTAAACTTTTAAAACACCAAGTTACTCTCCCCCTTTGACATTAAGGGCAGCGGACAGACCAATGTTGAATGAAGGCTTCTCTCCCTTTGTTGACATGAGCATTGTAGTTCTAATCTACTGAGAATGAATTATGAGTATTGACCATGCTCCTCCTGAGCACATGCTTATATACGCGTTTTCCACAAAACACTTCCATGTGTATACGCGCTTTTTAGGAATCAAACCCGCGTACAGATCAAAATTGATACACGACTTACAAGCATTAAATCAGTGTATGTAAGCGTCTTTCAAGTTATCAAACATGCGTACAAATCTGCAAAAATCGACTTATAGCTTTGCTGCACATCAGACCTTCAAAACAAACCCATATCTTGACATACATAATAAAACATGCATCAAACATAAATATTACAGATCAAATCAATCCATTATCAGTATAGTCATTTCAAATCTATTGCATCTGATCCATCATGAAATTCTCGAGTGCATACTTAGTTTTAGATCAAACTATTCATTAATAGTCCATTACATGCACACTTGCTTCAGATCTAACTATGAAATCTTCATTACTTGCACACCCAAACATTTTGATATTCATCTCCTTATATAACTTAGCCCTTGTCCAATACCACAAGTCAAAACCACACTAATGTCGATGGTATTCTTTGACGGGATCAAGAATCTGTTGTTGGGCTCAATACTATGGGTCAATACTATGGTAAAGACCCTTGGTATTTAGAATACCATGGTGCGGAAATTGTACACATTTGTTCTTTTTCATACCCGTGTATGTGCATGGGTATGCTTCACAGAACTCACGTATACTTGTCAAAACATCGTCTTCAGCATTCCTCTGTCTCTGAACTGTTATGTCTTTGACCAAACTCTCTGTCACATGTAGACACATCCTGTTGACATCTTCATCAAGTAGGTTGCCATCAAAAGACAACTCATCAAGTAGGTTGCCATCAAGGACAACACATTAGTTATAATGCCAACAATGTCCCCCTTTGGACAACCACTTTGGTGTTTGGTCACCACAAACTGTAGATACCTGTAAAACACATCAAGCTAATCACCAAGCTTTTAAAACACCAAGTTACTCTCCCCTTTTGACATCAAGGGCAAAGGGCTAACCAATGTTGAATGAAGGCTTCTCTCCCTTTTGCTGATTTTTGGGTAACATCGGATGTGCTCTAGCTCCGAAATTTTGTGGAGGGGCTAAAACACACGAGATCTCCAAGACCCAGAAATCGTTTGGTGAAATTCCACTCAGATTGTATTTTATTAAAATAATTAATATTTTTAATGGGGTTCCTAAGTCTAAACTTGGGAAAATTAAAATATTAATGAGTATTAATTAAAATATGGGTGAGAAGCTTCTAAGAGACGAGGATCAAGTCTAATTTAATCTTAGCCGTTGATTAGAGATTAAATCACGGCCGTTAACATCTCAATAGCAAAAGTATAAAGGAAGACTTGAGAGTCATTTGGAGACGCACCTGGCAAATACTCAGTAACCCGAGGGAAATCGATTCTCAAGGAGTAAGAGTTCGATTTCAAAGGGAGAGTTGCAAGGTGAACGAAGAGGAGGGTATCAGCATCAGTCGGAGACTGAGAAGGAGGGGATGAAGTGCATCAAAGGGATATTGCAGAGGGACAGCTCAGAGAGGTAGCGCAGAGATGACTCAAAGTTGAAGCAGTAGAGGTTGGAGGGTCTCTTGGGTGGCAGAATTTCCCCAAAGGGTGAAGGAAAATTATCTCAGCTATTTTCTCAGAGGTTTCTCTATGTTCTGCAAAATCATTCCTTGTAAAGCGATTGTTGTTGAAGAATAATAAATAAACCCTCATCTGTTGCACCGGTTTTCATGCATTGGGTTTTTCCGGGAACTATTGTCCAAAAATAATTGTGTTGATGTGATTGATTCTTGTGCTTGTATTTCATTGTTCTTTTTCTATGCTATTATGTGACCACTGTAGTAGAATTTACTATGATGTACTTATTGTGAAAAATAAGTAGGAGAAATAAATCAGTTACCGCAGTAATATTTCGTGTTAGAAATTTTCACATGGTATCAGAGCAGAGATCGGGCAACAGGATTAGAGAATCTGCAATGAGTCATGAGCATGATGCTGGAGCAACAACTCAAAAGGACTCACGTAGTTCTCCCAGGAAAGAGGAAAGCACAAAGAATATAATGGATAACGACAATTCTGTGTTAGTTTCCAGACTGAAAGAAATCGCTTGCTTGGCAAGTTCTGCTTCCTCTGAGGTTGGTATATTGATAGTGGAGCTTTTGCGCATATGACAGGAATACGAGAATGTTTCTCAAGCTATCAAGAAGAACAAATGAACTTCCAAATCACCATGGGAAATAAGTCAAAATGTACCCCCATACGAAGAGGTACTATAGTTTTTCAAACAGAAGCAGGGGATCGGCTTCGAGCTACCAATGTGTTGCATGTGCCTAAATTAGGGATGAGCTTACTCTTTGTATCATAGTTACAGAACAAGGGCTATGATGCTTACTTCATTGGGAAAAAAGTATATGTCAAACATCCGAGTTGGAAGAAGAACGCCCAAATTGGAGTCAAAAGTAACAACTGTATAAGTTACAGCTACAATCTCCAATGGCACTGATAGGCACCAGTGGGGAAAAAGATTTGAATGACTATGGCACAAAAGAATGGGGCATTTACACCATGGGGCTCTAAGAATTCTCAGAAGAACCGTCACAAGAGTTCCAGAATTAAGTACCAAACGAGACGATGTATGCAGAGTTGCGGACTGGGCAAGTACGCCAAAGCGGCTTATTCCAAAAGTAATAGTAGGGCAAAGAGTGTTCTGGGATTGATACACTCAGATATCAGCGGACCCATGTCCACAAAAGCTCTTAGTGGAGTCGAATACTTCGTCACCTTCATTGATGACCATTCCAGGAAGACTTGGATCTGCTTTCTAAAAACCAAGGATGAGGTTTTTGATCAATTCAAAGAGTTTAAAGCTCTGGTTGAAAATCTGACAGGGAAGAGGATAAAAGTGTTGCGCTCAAAGCATGGTGGAGAATACATTGATAAGGACTTCAGTGATTTCTGCGCAAGATAAGGCATCAGAAGAGAATGGACGGCTCCATATAATCCGGAGCAGAATGGAGTAGCAGAGAGAAAGAACAAAACTATTGTTGAAGCAGCGAGGGCAATGTTGTATCATCAGGATATGCCCAAATTTCTATGGGCAGAAGCATGCAGCACAACAGTATAACCATGCAGCCTCACATCTCCAGTAGTGTATTTCAGTCCATGAGTGATTGGCCCCGAAGATATCTCAGAAGATTCTTGGCACCAATCCAATGTGTATGATGAGGCTCAACCATATATTGGATCAATGTGTTAACTGCAAAACATATGTCCGGACAGGATTTCACCAAGAACATCAATGCTCTTATGAGTTGACGATACTCAGAAGCATTTCTCAATTCAGGTCCAACAGCACTACCACATAACTTCTTAAAGTTAAGTTCCATCAGAGTAGTCACAGGCTTGTAGTCCACCAACCCAAATCTTTCCAATATCTTCACAACATATTTTCCTAGAGAGAGGAAAATTTCACCTGGCACCTCCAACCCCAGGAAATAGCACAACAGTCCTAGGTCCTTCATCTCAAATTCAAAAGCCAACTCCCTCTTACATTTGTGAATGAGAGGATTTGCACCGGTCAGAAAGAGGTTGTCCACATAAAGTACCAGAATGAGAAGTTTATCATTTTCAACCTTAAAGTAAAGGTTCGGATCGGCTTCACTTCTAGTGAATCCCAGCTTCATCAAATAGCTATCGATCCTCTCATACCAAGCTCGAGGTGCTTACTTCAATCCATAGAGAGCTTTCTTCAACCTGCATACATGAGATTCCCGATCATGAACCTCAAAATCCTTAGGTTGTTCCACATAGACTTCCTCTTTGATTGAACCATGCAAGAATGCGGTCTTGACATCCATCTAATGTAGGTTCCATCCTTGCGAGGCAACAAGGGCTATGATCGAGCAGATGATGGTTTATCGAGCAACAGGTGCAAATATCTCATCGTAATCTACACCTTCCTTTTGAAAGAAGCCTCGAGCAACAAAGCGAGCCTTGAACTTTTATGCACTTCCATCAGCTCCATGCTTGATTTTGTAAAGCCACTTTGAGGTGACAATCGATTTGTCATGGGGTCTAGCGACCACATCACATACATCATTCTTCATAATTGTCTTGTATTCTTCATTCATATCATCCTTCCATACTTGATGCTTCACGGCTTCTTCGAATGATGAAGGCTCATTTTGAATGATAGTGCTCATGGCAGTCAAATATCCTTGATACATGTTTGGATTCTTTCTTTTACGAAATGTCCCCCTTGGTGGAATGTGTCTCTTGGCATCTTCGACAGTCTCCCTAAGCCATGAGGGTCTCCTTTTGGAGGAGGAGGAGGATCAATAGGTTTCATAGGTTCATCAACATCAGGCATCGTTTCGTCTTCTTTTGCACCCTAATTTCTGGTGTTAGCTTCTTTGCCCTTCCTTAGGATAGGAAGGTTGTTGATCTTCCTAAGGGCCATATATTCGTCAAAGGTGACATCATGACTTATCTCAACTTCCTTTTGACCAGCCACATAAATTCTATATCCCTTAGAATTTTCACTATAGCCCACAAAGATTCCTTTCTTCCCAGATGCACCCAATTTGCTTCTTTTCTCTTTCTGCACATGAAAATATACAGGACTTCCAAAAATTCTAAAATGAGAGACATTGGGTTTCTTACCAGTGAACATTTCTTTAGGAGTCTTGGAGTCCAATGCTTGATGAGGGCATCAATTTTGAACATACACTGCGGTATTTGCAGCTTCAGCCCATAGGAACTTCGGAAGGCCTTGATCATGAAGCATGGCACAAACTACTTCTACAATAGAGTGATTCTTCCTTTCAGCCACACCATTCTGCTCAGGAGTGTATGGTGTTGTAGTCTCCCTCTTAATGTCAGCTTCTCTGCAATAATCTTGGAATTCATTGGATTCGTACTCAGTCCCATTATTAGTCCTCAATATCTTGATTTTCTTCTCGGATTGGTTTTCGATCAAGGCTTTGAAGTGTCAGAACCAGGTGAACACTTCATCCTTCTTCTTTAAGAAGTAGATCTAGGTCTTGCCAGAATAATCATGCATAAAGTGAGATAATATAAGTATCCTACCAAAGAGTTTACGGGCATCATACCAGATATGTCAGAGTGGATCAATTGCAATATATCTGCAGTCTTGCTATTACTTGAGGGGAATGGTCCCCTTGTAAGTTTTCCTTCGGCAAATCCCGGACATACACCTTCATGCTCTACTTTGAACTCGAGCATACCTGTCACCATTTGTCTCACATCGAGTAGGGCCTTATAATGAAGATGAGCAAACCTCCAGTGCCATAGTTCAGATTGTAGAGATGTGTCGCAAGACATGGCTCCCAATGGACTTCCTCCAACGTGATACAGAGTGTCAACCTTGAACCCATGAGTAAAAGCATCTTTAAAATTTCTTTTCCAAACACGTACCTTTCCATCAATGAATGCCACCTTGAACCCTTTGTCCTCCATGGCTGAAATGGACACCAGGTTCTTCTTGAGATCAGGTACATATAGTACTTATTGCAAATGAATAATGTTACCTTGAGTCAATTGAAGTGCAGCATTCCCTACTCCCTTCACAAGATAGGTGGCATCGTCTCCAAGGATGACCTCCAAGTTTGTCTCCTTTTCTATCAGATTAGAGAGGGCTTCCTTGTATCTGGTGAAGTGCCTTGAGGCACCACTACCAATCAGCCAATTTCCCAAAATGTCCGGAGGAGAGGCAGTGGAGAGGAGCAATATAAGATAGTACTCGTTTTGCTTATTGTTAATAACATTTGATTCTTTAGGCCTGGAGTTCTTTGATTTCTTGGAGAGTCGACCATTTCCTTGATGTCCCGCATTCCTTTTTCCTTTGTCATTGGACCTGCCATTCCTTTGATCATTGTTGTTGAAGTTTCCCCTGGAATGATTGTGATCATCATCATGCGATGTGTCCTTTCTATTTGGACACTCCCTTGCATAGTGGCCAAACTTATTGCAAACAAAGCACCTGCCCTTCCTTCCTCCCTTAGATCTAGGTTTTCCATGGAAATGACCTTTAGACCCTACATTATTTCTCCTTTTCGCATGAGTGGAGAATGCAGTGGGGTTGCTTCTATTAGAAGGCATTTCTTGCTCCACCATTCTTGTTTCTTCTTGAATGCATCTCGACATCAATTCTTCAAACCTTGGAATTCAATCATTGTTGAGTACGGTGGTTCTAAATACATACCACTCAAGTGGGAGTCCTCCAAGGGTGGTGAGAGTAAGTTTCATGTCAGGAATGACTTCTCCACTCAAGAGTATATCATTCTTGATCTCAGTAATCCTCAAGAAATAGGATTGAATATCCTCGTCCTTGCCCTTCTTAATATCCTTCAACTTATTCTTGAGAAAGAGAATTTGATTAGCATTACTAACCTTGAACATGCCGACCAACCTGTCATATATCTCTTTGGAGGTCTTCAATTCAGAGATATAGGCCACCAAATGCTTGTCAATGGAATCCCTGATAATCTTCTTCGCTTTGACTTCAACCTTATTGTACTTGGTCTTTGCAGCAGTCGATGCATTTCAAGGAAGTTCGGAGATTTTACCCTGCACATACTCCATCACTTCTTTTTCTTCCAAGGTCAAATCAAGGGACATCTTCCATCCATGATAGTCAGATTTATCATGGAGCTTGTCTTCAGCCAAGAAGTAGGATGAGGAACCCATTGAACCTTTTGTCCTTGTCCAACTGTCCTTGGTGATTGCTCTTTCACTTTTGCTTGGGCTTTGTCTTTACCTCAGCTCTGATACCATGTTAATTTTAGGCAACAATGGTATGTTCTATGCATTAGAGCAATTTTACTTCAATTTCTTTATTAGCCCAATATCAATATTCAGATTAGCAATCACATTAACATGATAGTAAAATGCAGATAGAACATAAACATAAACAGTAGAAGACAAGCCAAGACAAGAGGACACAAGATGTGGCACCAGCCAAGGACAAACCCCAATGTGGGGTAACCCACGATCAAATCTTCTTTAAGTCTTCAATAGTTTAGTAGAGAGAGTACAATTTACAAATCTGATCACTTATAATAGCAGCAAAAGAGCCCTAACCAGAACAGACAATGTTGGTCAATAGGGCAGATTTGACCCTCAGCAAATCAATCAACTTCAGTGTCCAAACAGCAAGCTAAAACAGCCCTCAAAATAGTTAAATTCAGACCAGTCAAAGTCTGGTCAAATAGCCCACCTGCGGTCAGCCCTAGCTGCAGTCAACGTTGGTCAACACTTGGTCAAACTATCCAGAAATTCAGTCTCCTGAAATTTCGGCCTCTCGAAATTTCGACATCCTAAAATTTCGGCCTCTTGAAATTTCAGCCTCCTGAAATTTCGCTCTCCTGAAATTTCGACCTCCTGAAATTTCGCTCTCCTGAAATTTCGAACATGTGGAGAGAGAGAGGCCCAAAAATCCATACCCAATCAATAAGCAGATAGAGAGAGAGAAGTGTGAAGATGAGTGTGTCCAAATGAGGCTAAGTAACCTTCTATTTATATGCAACGTTGAGGATGCATAGACGTCACTGTTGGGCTTCTAAGCCTACATAAGTTTGCTGGCCAACCTTGACAATTTGACCATAATCAAAATAAATTCATAACTTCATTTGTACATGTCAGAATCAAATCATCTTTCGATCAATCCTACACCTCTCGGAGAGAGGAATCCAAGAAAAATATCAGTTGTCATAAATAAGATGACCCATGTGGAGTTTGGCCCTAGTTGCCAATTTTAACAACATCTAAATCACAAGAGTAGACAGTTAATTTAGTCTACATATTTGAACCATTCAGACCGGAAACAAGAGATTTATGTTCCTAGGAATACTAAACTTTGTAGAATCCATTCCTGTGATAACAATTCATTACAAAATTCCAATGATTAGAACATTCCACAGAAGATTAATTTAGCATGGTTAGATCCATTCTTCGTTCGACACTTTTACTTATCACTCAAAAGATCATATCAACTTGTATCAACAAAGATGACAGTTCTAAGATGAAAAGAAGTTTGAAACAGAAAAAGAGATCAAGCATTTTCATCAACAAGCTTTGAGGACAAAGCTTTTTAAGGAGGAAGACAACGTTATGAATAAAATATAGATATAATGTAAATATAAATAATAATAACACATCATAAATAATGATTAATTAGTAATTAGTTAATGAAGAGGTATGTACCTAAGCACATGACTGTTCATAAAGGGATGCCTGCCTAGGGTATATAAGCAGGTCATCGCTCTCATTTGTAACATCATATTCGTATTCATACATTTTATATATAATATTTGTATCCTCAACTTCATATTCCAAGTCTTCTGGAGTATTTAAGTATGAACTTTGTTCGTAACATTGGTATCAAAACATATATGAACATTGTTCGTTACAGTGGTATCAGAGTTGTTCGATCATCTGGCCGCTCAATCGCTACAGAAAGAACCGGTCTGATCATCAATGCATCAGATCTCCTTCACTTCACCTCATTTCATCATGACTTAACCAAGGCTTATTACATGAGGTTGACATCTCCTTTAAGAGCAAGATAGTTCTATAAAGTGAGGTTGAATAGCCATTGTTTGGCATTTTTTTTAGAGCGGTCAACAAAGCTTCATTTCCATCATTCCTCTTTTTTCTCTCTCTACCTATAATCTGTCCAGGAAATTTTATTGTGATCTATCTTGTATTTTCTCTCTATGACCCAATTAGTGTCTTGGTTAATACAAAGCCCAAAGTTGACCACGCTTTTCTTCTAGTTTCTAAACTCATGGATGTGATATTTCATGTTCTAGGTAGCAATATACATGATTTTACTTGAGTATATTCTTTTCTTCCTTACTTAATATTTTGTTGATTATAGATCAAAATCCTCACATTTACTTCCGATTATCAATCATTTTTACCCTTCAATGTCTAATTGCATGCCAAGAATCCATATTATGTTCTAATTTCTCTTGGTGATTTACAAACTTTTAGATGACTTTTAGCACATGACAAACTAGGGATTCTTAGCCTTGTTGGACTATAGTTCACTTAACCTTACTCATGTTGAGTCATCATCAATTCAGTTCAGTTCAATTCAGCTCATCTTTTATTCTAGTGTGCATGACCTTGGATGAAGTTGTAGTGTTGGACTTGAGTGAGTGATCCTTAGTTAAGTGGAAAGAGCACACTACTCTTGTCCACTTCACTCCATCTCACTCAAAGCACGTGGGTGAGTTCAACTGGAGTGCATGGCCTTCTCACTCTCTTCACTCCACCTCACTCAAAGCGAGGGAGTTAAATTGGGGCACATGGCCTTCTCTCTCTCTTCACTCCATTCCACTAGAAAGAAAGCATGAAGGACTCAAGGAGGACACATGAATTTAGATTTAGATCACCTCTCCACTCCACTTCTAGCAAGGCACATGGGAGAGTTCCATTTGGACCGGTATGAGTTCACAACACTCCTCTGTACTTCAAAAAAGGTGCATGAGACCTCCTTCACTTTATGTCACTTCATTATGAGTTAACCAAGGTATATTGCATAAGGATGACATATACTTAAGAGGAGAAGAGTTATATAAAGTTAAGTCAAATGGCTATTGTTTGTTAGAGTTTTCTTCAGAGTACTTTGTACTGCTTCATTTCCATCATTTCTCTTCTTCCTTTCTCTTTATCTAGACTCTATGCAAGCCATTATATTGTGATCTATCTTGTATTTTTTCTATATGGTGCAACTAGTCTCTTGGGTAATACAAAGACAAAATTTGACCATGCCATTCTTCTATCTTTTCAACTCGAAGATGTGATAGTTTACATTCTATGTTGCCTCTACTTTGATTCTATAGGTCACTAAGAGTGCATTTTCTTCGTTGTTGCTTCCATATTTTCCTAATTACAGATTGAAATGCTCACATTTACTTTCAATTATCAATCATTTTTATCATTGGGTGTCTGAACGCATGACAAGGATCCATATTATGTGCTCATTTCTCTTGTTGATATGGACTTCTTTAGATGATTTTCAGCACATGACAAACTAGGGACTCCCTTAACATAGGAAAAGAACCAATCCAACCAAAAGAGGCAATTAGCTAGTGACCAATGGCTTGATTTTCCTATTAGTCATTTATGTGCTAGAGGTCCTGGAGTCAATGCTTTCCTCTAGTGCAGATTTGAGTGCGAACATCCTTCATGCTTGCTTGGCATTCTTCTCTGGGGGTTGGAGTTCTCTTGACAACTTGGGGTTACATCCTTAATGATGACCACATGGAGAGGTTCACTTGCTTGGAGAATGCCCTACTTAGGAGGAGCATAGGGCAACTTGGATGAGACCATCAAGCCCTAGATAGCATAGGGTAGCTTGGATTATTGTATGAAGTTTTGAAGCTAGCTTAGGGACTCCTAGGTTGCGCCAATCCTCATGCAAGGGGGGTCAACCCAATCGCACAAATGACTTATGAGAAGCAATAGAGTCCATATAGGCTTGTGACCAAGGACTATGGACACATGTTGTGTAGCCACATCCTCTTGGAGCCCTTATTGTGTACGACAACACATTGGAGCTTGACATCTACCTCCTTGGAGTGGAGCACTTCACTTTTAACCCTTGAACAATTAATCAGACAATGAAAAATAGCACAATGCTAGATATGTTGCCCCATTGAAAATGCATGGCTTATTTCACATTTTCAATGGCGTCTTTCTCTCACAAACACAATCACAATCCATGGGATCTCATTGACAATCACAAGTTGTGAAGAGAGACTTGGTAGCCATGCACCTTGTCCTATATTTCAACATCTAGAGAAAGAACAAAGACGTAAAGCAGTTATATTGGTTTGATGGAGGCAATTCCATATGTTTGGAATCATATTCCGCCATTAGAGGATACATTTGGGAAAATTTGAAATGTATTTGGAGGCATGGCTACATGGCCTATGATACCATTTTGTTGCACCATCATCAAGTGACCTGCTCATAGATTGAATCTAACGCCTCAAAGATCACATGGACAAACGATGTGAGCTACAAGGGAAATGTAGAAGACGAATGTGCTTGCTTGGGAGATGCTCTAAACATACTTTGAGGTAAGCAAGCATTTGACATGAAGACCACCATACTAGACTAGGTACTTGCGAAACAAGAAAGAGAGAATAAAACTACTAAGAAATTGTCAAATTGACTAATGAACCAAGGAGACCATTTGAATTACTCATAAAATCTAATGATATGATATAGATGAACATGAACACAATATATTGACTCTCCAAGCAGCCAACCAATTTGAATTAGGTTGGGATTCCAAGTGCATGCACCGAATATAACTCAAAAGCACTTTCGCTAGTTGGCATACAAGTCAAAATTAGACTTGGAGACCCAAAATTAACAAAATATCCTAAAATGGAGTGAACTGGAAGTGGAGTTAGAAATCAGTTAGAACTAATTAATAATTCGCACATGCAAAATACTAAACAGTTAAACTCCAAAATAGGACTTGTTGCACTCAATTTGTCAAAGTTCTAAGGAAGCGGAAGTGCCCAATTTTTTCAACATGATCGAGTCATCTATCAACAATTTACATGTCATTGTAAACCCAATCGGCAAGTTATATAATGTAAATGATCTTAAAAAGACCTTGAGCATATGTAACAACCTAGGTAAATCTACCAATTTGATGACGAATTTTATCCTAGGAGTTTTTTTCCCTTAGGTGAATCCTAGTGTTTTTAGTCGAGTCTGATGTAGAAGTGATTTGGGAATAATTTAAGCTAGTTGGCTTAAATATTTTATTACAAATCACTTGGTCTACTAGATCATATTGTATCGCATATCACTTATGTGTCTTGAGTGTCTAAGCCAAATGTGTATTCCCCCTTTGAGGGTTGTAAATGCCAAATCTTATGTATTAGAGAGTGGAAAAACTAAGTTGTAGTAAACGTTGGGTAAGGGTCCGTTTCCAGCTGGAAATGAAACGTAAATGAGGAAACTCAATTGTGTGATAAGAGAAAGAGGCGAGGGTCACTTTTATAACTTGAGAGAATCATCTAGAACCAACCAGAAGTCACTTTAGTTTCCCAATAAAAAATTAGAAAATAAAATAATAATAATAAATACAAGAAAAAGTGAAGTTGCAAGAGGTAACTCCATCGTACGGCCCGAAAACTCGTTTCCGGCCGTACTGGGCCGTTTCTCCCTTGTTTCCGGCCGTACTAAGCCACATTTCCTCCTCGAGAAACGTGGCCAGTACAACCAGAAACGAGGAGAAACGGGCCAGTACGGCCGGAAACGAGTTTCTGGGCCATACGGCGGAGTTACCTCTTGCAACTTGACTTTATCTTGTATTTATTATTATTATTTTATCTTCTAATTTTTTATTGGGCAACTAAAGTGACTTCTGGTTGCTTCTAGATGCCTCTCTCAAGTTATAAAAGTGACCCTTGCCTCTTTCTCTCATCACACAATTGAGCAAGTCGTTTCTCTTGCAGACTGGCAATTTTAGCAAAGGAGAAGAGAGGAAGAGGGCAATGGTTTCAGCTAGGGCATTTTCAACAGTGAGCAAAGGAGATTTCAGCAACAAGAGAAAGAGATTTCAGCAGCAGATTTGGAGTGCAGAGTTTCCAGCTACGGCATTCTTGGCTTTTGGCTCAAATATAGCTATATTTCTCATCTCTTCTAGCATTTTGGGATAGCTTCAGCTACAAAAAATTAATTTGGGCAAGCAACATTCATTTTCTTAGTTTTTTCCTACTATTTCTTCAATTTTTAAAGGGTTTATGCTGCCAAAAATATGAAAAACGTTTTTCTTTACAAATTTGTTTTTTTAATTTATTTTTGTAGCAATGGCTTCCAACCAAAGTGCAGCTACAAGTTCAAGCACTAGGGCCAACCCAAGGGCTGAATAATATCCTCTTTGGAGGCATGTTCGGAAGCTTCAAAAATGTGGAGGTGGTGGCTCATGGGAATGGCAATGCAATCTTTGCAATAATTCGTATAAGGGCTCCTACCCAAGAGTGAAGCCACAACTTTTGCATGGAGGAGGATAGGGGGTTGTGGGTTGCAAAAAAACAACAGACCCATTGGCAAGGAGGGCATATCAAAGAGAGCAAGATGAGGCCAGCATTATTAAGAGAAGGCATGATGAGCTTAGTCAAGCTACTCCTCAAGCTCCATCTAACATTGAGCCAAGGATTGTAATTGAAGCAAGAAAGAGGAGAGTCGGCGTCACTCAACAACATGAACAACCAGCACCCAAAAATACCAGAGGAGCATCCCCTTTAGTTTAAGATAGCAAAATTGCTAAATTGGTGAATGTGCAAGCGAGAGAAGAAACTGGTTCCAGAGTGGCTACGTGCACTTATGCATGTGGTATCCCATTCAATGTTGTTCGCTCTCCTTACTGGAAAGATATGATAAGGGCAATTAACAAAGCTCCTCAAGGGTACAAGGGGCCCAACTATGAGAAAGTCAGAACTCAACTTCTCAAAAATGAGAAGGAGCTTGTGGAGGATATTTTATCACCAATTTGTTCTTCCTGGAGTAGCTCTAGGGTTACCATAGTCTCATATGGATGTACGGATACAAAGTGCAGACCGTTGATAAATAGCATTGCCACTTTCCCCAAAGGAGCAATGTTTATCAAGGCGGAAGACTGCTCAGGAGAGGTAAAAGATGCACAGTTCATTGTTAATGTTATTATAAAAGTTATTGAACAAATAGGGCCTAATTGGGTGGTGCAAGTTATCAGGGATAATGCACCAGTTTGCAAAGCTACAGGTTTAATTATTGAGGGGAGGTATGACCACATCTTTTAGACACCATGCATTGTCCATAATCTAATTTGATCCTAGAGGAAATCAACAACAAAGTTTCATGGATAAAGGAAATCACAGGGGAAGCAAAGGAGATTGTCAAATTCATCACCAACCACCACCAATCTCAGGCAATATTTAGAGAGTACTCCAAATTGGAGTTGTTAAAAGTTGTTGAGACAATATATGCCTCAAACTTCTTGATGTTGCGCCACCTTGTTGAGGTTAAGCATGCATTAGTTTCTATGGTGGTGAGTCAACTTTGGATTGAATGGAGACAAGCAAATTCAGAGCGGGGATATATGGTGCATAGATTGTGCCTTGATGAGAATTGGTGGAGCAAGATAGATTTCTTGCTAAAGTTCACAACCCCTGCATTTGAGCTTCTTTGGAATGCTAACACTGACCAACCTTTCTTAGGAGAGGTATATGATGGCATGGATTCCATGGTTGAGAAAACTATGGAAATCATTTCGCAAGAGTCTCCACAACTTTTGTTTGTTGATGATCATTTTGCTGAATTAGTCAAGAAAATCATTGTTGATAGGTGGAACAATTTCAACATTCCATTGCACACTTTAGCACATGCCTTGAACCCCAAATTTTATGATGAGAAGCTTATTGCTCAAAGCAATGGGAAGAGGAAGGCACCCCATAAGGATAGAGAGGTGGTCAATGGGGTGAAAAAAGCCCTTATGAGAATGTTTCCTGCTCATCTACACAGGGAGGTAAAGGAAGAATTTGCCAGTTTTGCTACAGGAATAGATGATTATGTAAATATATCAGCTTTGGAGGAGAGAAGCACCATAAATCCAGTTAGGTGGTGGATTTTTCATGGACCAAATGGTGTACATTTGCAAAACCTTGCCATTCATATTCTTTCACAAGTGGCAAGCTCTTCATTAGCAGAAAGGAATTGGAGAACATGGTTTTATTCATTCTGTGAAGCGCAATACGTTGGGCTCACAGAAGGCAGAGGATCTTGTTTATGTGCACTCCAACCTTCACCTTGCATCTCTTAGGGGTCCAGAATACAACAGTGTTCCTTCTAAAGAATGGGATGTGGATGCAGAAAGTCCTGATTTGGATCTCTCTCTTGCTGCCCAGAATATTGAGGTCTAGCCTAGAAGTGGAATTGGCCCATCATCTTCTTCAGCACCACCATCCACTGTTGAGCATGCTTCTGCTTCTATTTTTTATGAGGATTAGTCTTTTGTCTCTATAGTTCTTGCAAACTTATAGTCTTTATTGTACTTGCGGCCTCATATATATCATAAAGGCTGATTTTGAGATTTGGATATATAATAAAGGTTGATTTTGGATATTCCGATATTGTTATTTTCATTATGTGATCATTCATGAGTAAATGTGATGTAAATTTAATCATAATGTTTAAACTTTAAATGTAATAAATTATAATGTATCATGTATGCTTTATGATTGCACATAACATTTCTTAAATGTCCTAAATTCTATAATATATATATATAGATATATATATTCGCATTTCCCCGTTTCCAAAATTATATTCGCATTTCCCCGTACCTGTGCCCGTTTCGGAAACTCATACCCGTTTTGTGCAACTTAGTGGAAAAATAATTAAATCCCTTCATGTGTAAATTAATAAATTTTTCTGGCAAAATCAAATTAAATCCTAAGCCAAAAAATTAACTAATAAAGTCAATAATAATTCTCCAAGTGGAAAAATTCATGGGTCCTAAATGAATCAATTTTCAAAGGTCTTCCACGAAGGGAATATTGTATATTTCAAGAAAATTTGGACCCTTGGACCTTGGTGGTTAAATCAAAATCGCTAAAAATAATTAATTTTGAGCTAATGAAATGGAATTAAATGATAAATTTGAAAATTCCTCAAAAATAACAAAATCAAGGGCCAAGATTAAAAGATCTTAAAGTGTTTATCAACTGCAAAGATTATTTTGACAATGATCAAAAAAACTAGCTGTTATTTTTCTTTTTGGAGGATTTATCTATAAATTGGAGAGTCATTTGAGTCTCGAGCATCTTGCTCTCTGGTTAGAATATTGTTGTTGAAACATTTTTGTAAACTATTGTACCATTGAAAACTATGTTTTCTGCTATAATAAAAGACTTTGGAGTGCAACTTGAGGTGTTCTTGTTCGTTGATCTATGGTATGTAATATGTATTAACTACGGGCTTCCTATGTTGTGCTTTATGTGAATATTTTGAGATAATATATAACGTTTGCAAGTACTCAATCCTTAGTCTCCAAGTTCACAAATTGTGGGCAAGGATTATTTTGCTTGGATCCTTAGTTTTTTTATGGTGGATTAAATCTTCGCTAAGGCTATAGTGAGCATCAATTTTCTTTTTTAGTCATTCTTCAAAGGAAAATACTCCACAAAAATTAATTTTTTCAAACATTTAAAATTTTCAAAACCCTTGTATATTTGTGAATCTTGTAAATAATTTTCTAGATCTAACTTGTAAATTATTTTTTCTAAAATCAAGGGATCAAGCGAAGGAAGAGCTAGATCTAGGCACTTGAGGGTAAAATCTAGCTTTTTGAAGATTTTGCAGGGCTACCCACTGAAGATTTTTCAACAAAATTCAGATTTAAGAAAGAAAAAAATTTCAAGACAAGGGTTTCACTTTTTGAAGCCTCCCTAGCCGAGATCCATCTCCTATAGGCCCAATGTCCTCCCTCCTTGGCCCACATTAGCCTCCAGAGGCCCTGCATCATCTTTTTTATTCCCTTTAGGGCAGGCCGTAGCCCCTAGAGGCCTTGGCCTCCTCTTCCTAGCCCAGCATTGGGGCTTTAGGGCATCAAAAGGCCTAGTCATGGACCCTAGGCCACATAATTGCCCTTTGCTTGCCCAAAGGGCTACCAT
Organism: Pinus taeda; assembly: GCA_000404065.3. Taxonomy (NCBI): domain Eukaryota; kingdom Viridiplantae; phylum Streptophyta; class Pinopsida; order Pinales; family Pinaceae; genus Pinus; species Pinus taeda. Next base: position 202,850 of record APFE030318418.1, on the reverse strand, counting down.
TTAGGCATGTTGTCTTTCTTTTTGGCCCTAATTTGTCACCTAAACCCCAGTGTTAAGCCTTTCTGGGCTTCCCTCCTCTAGCATTTCAATTTTCTAGCCTCATCTTGTCTTTTTTGCCCCCAATCTACCTTTCTAACCTTCTTATCCCCAAACGATGGCCTTCCTTGGCTAGTGTTGCTTTTTCTTCACCTATTTTGCCCTAATCTGCGCTAAAACCCTAGATCTGAAGTTTTGGACTAAATCCTTGGTGGTTTTGCAAGTTTTGAAGCTCAAAAATTATATTTTTCAAGTGGCGACTTGATCCCAAAATTTCAATAAATTTTGACCAGGGAATCTTCAAATCCTTCAGCCTAGAGTTTGACCTTTGAACCCTAGTTTTATCTTTGTTTTATTGTAGCAATTAAATCAATAAGGGTTAAGCCCCAAAATCACATGTTACAAGGTCAAAATTGTTTAGATTTGTAAAATTGTCATTTTCATGAATTTTGGCCACTTTGGCACTTTAGATCTAGCCTAGATCTAGCTTTTAAACTTGCTGGAATTTACTGCATAACTGAAAAATTCAGATCTGAAAATTTCTAAAGCATATACTTAATAAAGGTCAAAATTTTTAAATTTTCAATTTCCGGCAAAATTTTACTAATTTTGGGCATTGTCCTTAGTATTGTTAGCTTGCTGATTTGTCATCTGTTCACTGTTGTAATAAACATATCAATTCTGAAATTTGCTGAGTCATACTGTTTAAAGACCCTCAAAATCAAAATTTTCAAGTTTCAGTGCATTTCTGTTATTTTTTGGTATATTGTTGATTTATTTTTTTACATCATTAGTCTGCTGATCTGTGGTTATTTACTGCTGTAATTAATAAATCAGATCTGAAATATCACTGAATACATGATCAAAAAGTGGGCTTAATGAGTTAATTTTCATTTACTAGTCATCAGAAAATTTTATGTTTCATGTGTTGGGCAAATTTCATGATTTGAAGTGGTTTCCATACTGCTGTCATAATATTAACAAAGTCTGAAATTTCTGAAGTGTTATCGCTGATCTTGGTCTCAAAGGATGTCTAACTTTGCACTCAAAATCTGAAATTAATCTTGTTGATGAATAAAGTTAACTTTGACATCTAAGTTTGAATTGGCATAATATCTTGTGGTGATAATCATTGGTGGATAAGTTGATTTACTTATGCATCTTGTGGATTGACCTATAGTTGAATTTTGCACTTGTATCCATTAGCATCTATCTTGTTTAAGATGGTCATCTCAATAATGTTAAGTATTATTGCTATAAGAAGATTCATAATAAGTACTTAAGCAACATAAACAATCTTAACTCATGATAATTTCATTCATCATCGTGCATAAGCGTTCTAAATCTAGATTCCATTAATAATTTAGCTCTTAGCATAAGCTAGGTTGATAGAAATCTAGGACAACCCTTTTCACCTAGCTTGAGGGGTAAACACAGTAACCTTGCAATCATCAAAGCCACAGTCTCTGAAGCGCCGAAGGCATCAAGTGACAGGAGCCTAACAAAAGGTATCGTTAACCAGGCCTTAGCCTACTCCCTGTTGGCCTTCTTCCCACAACCTACCTTGGAGCTTGGCTTCAAAATAGTTAAGGGAAGGTTACACTTAGACCAGGCATATAATTAAAATTAACCAAGATTATTGCATCTCACATAGGTCCTAGGACTTGCATATCATATAGTTCAGTCAATCATCTCAAGCGGCGGGTGTCCATCCGGTCATTTGGTTCCAATTTACTATAAGCAACAATTTGTGACTCCATTAAGGCACTGGTCTCATACTCGAAAATCTAATCTAATCAATAAATCTTGCTTAAATTCAACCAAGTGGCTAGGCCACTCATCCGCGTCTCCCAAACAAGTTGATTTCCAACTTGTTTTCCTTCAACTCATTCCATAGGGACTACCCCCATAGCCTATTGTTGAGAGACAGCTAGAACGGAGTGGGCGGGGATCAGAGTGACAACCCCCGTCCTGAGTGGTTGTCGCAGGTTCCTATACAATCCGGGCAACAACAGGACTAAAAGTCAACTAACAAGGGAAGAGAGAAAAATGGATGTTAACTGCTACCAAGTAGGAAGTGTGTACTCACTCTAGGAAGGCTTATGCATGAGGTAGTACGAAATTCGAATTAATGGAGAGACATTATCCATGTCATCCTCCTACCAAAGTCTAGATAGTACCACATGTCATCCTAGGTGGCATCCCCTGCTAAAATTACAAAACCCTAAAAATAGAAAATTTGCCAAATGATAAAGAATGTCTAGTAGAGAATGAAAAGTGGCCATTTGTGCCCCTAATAATGTATGGAAGAGGGTCTAATGATGGCTAGAGTGTAGATCCTAATGAGGTCCTTATTAACTACAGAGTGCAATGTACCCCAACATATTTATGGCATGGTAGTAATCTAACAAGGTCCAAGGGAGAGTTCCCATTTTTGGAGAGGTACCATCTAGTACTAAGATACAATATGCATTACTTAATGAGCAATATTCAATAGTGAACATAGACTTCGCTAGTGACAATGGTTGATATTTCATGTCCCCCACTTGAGATATGTTACCTCAATTGTTATTATTATTATTTATTTGTTTGATATATGTTTATTTAGTACAAGTTGATCAGAGAAATGGCAACACTTCTAAAGCAAAACCATGTCCCTCGTGCCATAACGAGGCAAAGAATAAAATTGTAACATTATGAAGTGTTATCAGATTTCGTTAGAATTTATCACTTTCACAGTGAGATCAAAGAAGTTATAGCACCACATTTAAGTAGAACAACATATGGGATATTAAGATAGAACATGCTAAAATCAAACTGTACCATCCACGATTGCATTTGAAATATGAGACGCGAGGGTGAAGCATTTGATACCATAGTTGAGCTATCACAATCATCTTTCTGATGTAAAAAAAGAAAAATATTGTATAACTCTGGAGATCCTGAGCTGGAAAGCTCAGCAAATCAACACCATACCCCCTATGTGGGTGCCTCTTATGTAGTTACCCCTTTGAGAGGTAATATCTAGATCCTATTTGAGGACATGCACTCTATGCTAGAGTGTATGAGAACTCTAGAATCTCCTGACTACTTGTAATCTATGCATCATCTAACTCAAATAGAGCGTCAGCAGGGTGAATATACCACCCTAAGAGAAATAAATCCTATTTTGTAGAAAATATTTTTTTCTCTCAAACTCTAAAGCGTGAAGTAAAAATGAAAATATTGCAAGTAAATTAATCTAAACCTAAATTAGATATGCATTAGGCAACCAGACAAGCGATGCATGAAATGAAAACACACATATGAATAAGAAAATGCAAAGAATCAAAAAAGCAATTACATTAATGCTCAAGAAAGTTTATTTATTTACAAATTCTATTGCTAACTAGGAGTATGGTTGCTAGGTGAAATCAAAGATCCAATGCAACCACTTGAGGAATTCATCATCAAGCCTTCCCTTGTGCTTGGTTATAAACTAAAAATCAAATGGGCATAACGTGGAACTTCTACGACTCACAGGATTATGACCACAATTGGGTTATACTCATGAAGCACACAGCCCAAAGCTTGCCAAGGTTAAGTATTGCTTCAAAAAATTTCATCTATCCAACAGTCAATAAGGCTAATGTACTCTACATCACTAGAATGGATCAACCCATTGATCTTGTAAATTCATTGAAGACAAAAGATTGTACAAGCATCTCTAAGCCTAAAACTAGGTTCCACATGAAAATGATTAACTTTCCATGCCACTCTTGGTCAAAGGTAAAGGAGGAGAGCACTCACAAACCAAAAGTGTGGAGAAACGGTGCAAGCACTCGTAGGTCAAGGCCAGAGTTTCTAAAAGGCAAGGCAATGGAGCGTCACCATCTATGACAACTTCTTCACAGTTAACCTTTCCCAATAGAGGGGAAAATTTACTCCATGTTCTTCATGACTTGGACTCCTGGAATTTTCATCAAAAATCTCCATGTTAAACTCCTCACTATATCCAAGTATATCAATCTCATCTTGTTATTATTGGCAACCAGGGCCAAACTCCATGTGGGTCATCTTATTTATGGCAGCTGATATTTTTCTAGATTCCTCTCTCCGAGAGGTGTAGGATTGATCTAAAGATCATCCGATTCCGACATGTATTTATGGAGATATGAATTTATTTGTATTATTTGACAATTTGTCAAGGTCGGCCAGCAACCAAATTACCCCAGCTCAACATCAATGTGGCATTATAAATAGAGGCGGCTTCAAATCATTTGTTACACACCTCACTTCATCTCTCTCTCCACATGTTTTGGGTTTGTCCTCTCTCAAGGAAGACGTTGTGGAAAGAGCCATCAAAGAGAGTCCTTGTTGTTGTTCAATTCTGCCCTAGCCGTAGTTCAGATATGCCCTAGCCGCAGTCTAAAGGAAGGCTCCTATATGCTGTCTAGAGGAAGCCTATATCCGCAGTTGAAGAATGCACTAATACGCTAACAAGAGGAGGTCCAATCCACTGTACAGAGAAGCTCTTACATGCAGTAGAGGAGGCTCTAATCTACACTTAAAGGGAGGCCCTAAATCTGTTGTCCTAGAAGCCCTAAATCCGCAGTCATAAAAGAGCCCTAATCCGGTGTCAAGAGAGCCCTTAATCCGCAGCAAAAGAAGTCTTAACAAGCAGATTTGAGGAGCCATAATACGCAGCCATTGACTGACCCTAGGCCGCAACAAAAAGTGCCCTAAACGCAGCAAGAATAATTCTATTAACAACGTGAAAGAAGGTTGTTCCTAGGCATGGATTAAGGGGCAGTTTAGGCATTGTTTTGTGTCTGCATGAGGTAGGAGGGCCGAGTAAGAGAAGATAAAGACTAGATCAGTTGGGGTATCATTGGAGGGACAAGGAATAAAGAGCATGCTGCCTAGAACTACAGGAAGACTGTGCATTAGGCCGCAGGCCATAACACCACAGTCAAGTACTGTGTATAAGTGTTTGAGGGATTATATATGCACAGATCATCAACATAATCTAGGAGTTGTCTTGTGAGTTAATACTACTGAGATTAAAGGTTGTTTCGATAACTGTTGGAGGATTGTTGCAGTAATGTTTAGTGCCCAAACTGTTGAAGCAGTGACAACTAGTGCAGCAGAAGACATCAGAGTTCTGGGAGATGTTTTGGATCAAGGTTTGACCCTGACTGGCTCAGTTTGTTGAACATCCTGTTGATACTATATGAATGAACTTCAGAGGAAGATTATTTCCTGTGTGACCAGCATTGTCTTCTCTGGTCTTGACTTTTCTACTGTTGTCATAACTATCAGATTTGTATATTTATATTATCTCTCTCTGTTGAACTATTGAAGAATATAAGAATTGATCAAGGGTTTCCCCACATTGGGGTTTGTCCCTGGTTGGTGCCACATCTTGTGTCCTCTTGTCTTGGCTTGTCTTCTATTGTTTATGTTTATGTTCTATCTACATTTTACCAGCATGTTGATGTGATTCCTAATCTGGATATTGATATTGAGCTAAAGAGAAAATTGAAGTAAATTGCTCTAAGCATAGAACATACCTAAAATTAACATGGTACCAGAGCTAAGGTGAAGACAAAGCCCAAGCAAGAGTGAAAGTGAAATCACCGAAGACAGTTGGACAAGGTCAAAGGCTCAATGTGTTCCTCATCCCACTTCCTCGCTGAAGACAAGCTCCGCGAAAAGTTTGACTATCACAGATGGAATATGTCTCTTGATCTAACATTGGAAGAACAAGAAGTGTAGGATTGTGTGAAGGGTAAAATCCTTGAGCCTCCATCGAATACATCGGCTGCTACAAAGAACAAGTACACCAAGGGGGAAGTCAAGGCAAAGAAGATTATCAGAGATTCCATTGACAAGCATCTGGTAGCCTACATCTCAGATCTAAACACCTCCAAGGAGATCTATGACAGATTGGTAAGCATGTTCAAGGTTAGTGATGCAAATCAAATTTTGTTCCTCAAAAATAAGTTTAAGGATATTAAGAAGGGAAAAGATGAGGATATTCAATCTTACTTCTTATGGATCACGGAGATCAAGAATGATCTTCTATCGATTGGAGAAATCATATTTGACAGGGAACTTACTATCACTACCCTTGGAGGTCTCCCACCCGAGCGGTATATATTTAGAACCACTATTGTCAATAATGATCGAATTCTGGGATTTGAAAAATTGATGTCAAGATGCATTCAAGAAGAAACAAGAATGGTGGAACAAGAAATGCCTTCTAATAAAGGCAACCCATGGCTTTCTCCACTCATGCCAAAAGGGGAAATAATGCAGGGACTAAAGGTCACTTCAATGAAAAACCTGGATCTAAGGGTGGAAGGAAGGGCAAATGCTTTGCTTGCAATAATTTCGGCCACTATCTGAAGGAGTGTCCAAATAGAAGGGACACATCAGATGATGATGATCACAATCATTCCAAGGGCAACTTCAACAACAATGAACAAAGGAATGACAAGTACAATGGCAAAGCAAAAAGGAATCTAGGACATCAAGGAAATGGTCGATCCTCCAAGAAGGCAAGGAACTCCAAGTATGAAAAATCAAATGTTGTTTCTGATAAGAAAAAGGAGTATTATCTTATATCGGCCCTCTCCACTACCTCTCCTCCGGATACTTTGGGAAATTGGCATATTGATAGTGGTGCTTCAAGGCACTTCACCGGATACAAGGAAGTTCTCTCTAATTTGATAGAGAAGGAGAAAAACTTGGATATTATTCTTGGAGACGGTGCCACCTATCCCATAAATGGTGTAGGGAACGTTACCCTTCAATAGAAACAGGGTAACATGATTCATTTACAAGAAGTTTTATATGTACCTGATCTCGAGAAGAACCTGGTGTCCCATTCGGCAATGGAAGACAAAGGTTACAAGGTGGCATTCATCAATGGAAATGTACATGTTTGGAAAAGGAATTTTAAAGATGCTTTTACTCTTGGGTTCAGGGTTGGCACTCTGTATCAAGTTGTGGGAAGTCCATTGGGGACCATGTCGTGTGACACATCTCTTCAATGGAACCGGAGGTCTGCCCATCCTCATTGTAAGGTCCTACCTGATGCGAGACAAATGGTGACAGGGAAGCCTGAATTCAAAGAAGACTATGAAGGTATATGTCCGGGATGTACCAAGGGAAAGCTTACAAGGGGACTATTCCCCTCAAGTAATAGCAAGACCAAAGATGTGGAACAACCCGAGGGGTTTGAGGTTCATGACCAAGAATCTCATATATGCATGATGAAGAAAGCTCTCTATAGTTTGTAGCAGGCACCCCGGACTTGGTATGAGAGGATCGATGGCTATCTGATGAAGCCAGGAGTCACTAGGAGTGAAGCCAATCCAAACCTTTGCTTTAAGGTTGTGGATGTTAGACCTCTCATACTGGTACTTTATATGGAAGACCTCTTTCTGACAAGTGTAGACCCTCTCATTTACAAACGTAAGAGGGAGTTGGATTCCAAATTTGGAATGGTGGACTGCAAGCCTGTGACTACCCCGATGGAGCTTAACTTTAAGAAGTTATGCGGTAGTGCTGTCGAACCTGAATTGGGAAATGCCTCTGAGTTTCGTCAACTCATAGTAGCATCGATGTTCTTGGTGAACTCCCATCCGAATGTATGTTTTGAAGTTAGCATGTTGAGCCAACACATGGCTAGGCCTCATCACTCACATTTGATTGGTGCCAAGAATCCTCTGAGATATCTTCGAGGCACAATCACTCATTGACTGAGATATACTATCGAAGCTATGAGGCTGCATGGTTATTCTAATACTGATTGGGCAGGTTGAATGGTGGATCACAAAAGCACTTCTGAGTGATGTTTCTCCTTACATTATGCTTCGATATCCTAGATGAGCAGGAAGCAGAAGTCAGTTGCTTTGAGCACCACTGAGGCCAGATATATAGCTACGAGTATAGCCTCTTGTGAAGTTGTCTTGTTGAAGAAGCCCTTCAGTGAGCTGTCTAGACACGTGTTGGATACCATCGCGATCCTCTACGACAACCAGAGCGGGAGTTGATTATCAGAGAATCATGTATTCATGATCGTTCCCAGCATATAGGCATCAGGCACCACTTTATCCAGGATATGGTTCAACGAGGAGCAATGAGGCTCCATCACATTATGACTGATGTGCAGGTCGCCGATATTCAAATGAAGCCCTTGGGAAAGGTCAAATTCTTGACTTTCTGAGGACGACTAGGAGTCGTGAAGATACCCTCTCTTGAGGGTCTTGTATGATATGGATATTGAGCTCTGGGAGTCCGAGGAGCATGGGGTACTTCTTGGAGCGATGAGTAACCATAGGGTGAGTGGTTCAGCCTTCCCCTAGTGGTCTGCCATGTAGGCAGGAAGAGTGGTTCATCCTTCTCCTGCCGAGACACAATCATAAGGTGAGTGGTCCAGCCTTCCCCTAGTGATTTGTTGTGTACAGGGTGAGTGGTTCAGCCTTCCCCTGGGATACCCCGTGGAGACAAGTAGGCAAGATGAGTGGTTCATCCTTCTCCTGCTGAGACATCCTACCCATGCAGTCTGGGACTCATGGGAAGTACCTCTCATCCGGCCAATGAGTAGGGAAATGAGGATAGGGACCATAGTACTATCGATGGACGCATTGTGTACTACCGTACTCCCTATGCTATGATGATATTGATCTGGGATCAATTGGAACTAACTACAGGTTAGTAAGAGTGGTATGACACACTCTCTTTATCTGGAACTGATTTCAGATCAGTAAGAGTGGTATGAGACACTCTTTATATGGGACTAACTTCGGGTCAGTAGAGAATGGTATGATACATTCTCGATCACTTCTTCTTCATAGTTCAGCAAAGCAAAGCAATGCATTGATGACAGACATAGTATAGACTGGCAGATGGATTAGCAGATGGAGTTCTCCCTAGTTGGGAGGGAGTGTTAAAATTGGAAACTAGGGCCAAACTCCGTGTTGGTCATCTTATTTATGGCAGCTGATATTTTTCTTGGATTCCTCTCTCTAAGAGGTGTAGGATTGATCTAAAGATCATCTGATTCTGACATGTATTTATGGAGATATAAATTTATTTGTATTGTTTGACAATTTGTCAAAGTCAGCTAGCAACCAAATTACCCCAGCTCAACATCAACGTGGCATTATAAATAGAGGAGGCTTCAAGTCATTTGTTACACACATCTCACTTGATCTCTCTCTCCACATGTTTTGGGTTTGTCTTCTCTCAAGGAAGAGGTGGAAAGAGCTATCAAAGAGAATCCTTGTTGTTGTTTAGTTCTACCCTAGCCGCAGTCTAAAGAAGGCTCCTATACGCTGTCTAAAGGAAGCCTATATCCGCAGTTGAAGAAGGCTCTAATATGCTAACAAGAGGAGCTCCAATCCGCTGCACAGAGAAGCTCTTATATGCAACAGAGGAGGCTCTAATCTACACTTAAAGGGAGGCCCTAAATCTGCTGTCCTAGAAGCCTTAAATCCGCAGTCATAAAGGAGCCCTAATCAGGTGTCAAGAGAGCCCTCAATCCACAGCAAAAGAAGTCTTAACAAGCAGATTTGAGGAGCCATAATACACAACCATTGACTGACCCCAGGCCGCACAAAAAGTGCCCTAAACGTAGCAAGAATAATTATATTAACAACGTGAAAGAAGGTTGTTCCTAGGCATGGGTTAAGGGACAGTTTAGGCATTGTTTTGTGTCTGCGTGAGGCTGTGTTCTTCTTGTAGGAGGGACGAGTTAAAGAAGATAAAGACCAGACCTGTTGGGGTATCGTTGGAGGGACAACGAATAAAGATCATGGTGCCTGGAAGCTACAGGAAGACTATGTGTTAGGCCATAGACCATAACACCACAGTCAAGTATTGTGTATGGGTGTTTGAGGGCTTATATATGCCCAGATCATCAGCATAATCTTGGAGCTGTCTTGTGAGTTAATACTGCTGAGATTAAAGGTTGTTTTGATGACTGTTGGAGGACTATTGCAGTAACGTTTGGTGCCCTAACTGCTGAAGCAGTTACAGCTAGTGCAGCAGAAGACATCAGAGTTCTGGAGATGTTTTGGGTCAAGGTTTGACCCTGATTGGCTCAGTTTGCTGAACATCCTGTTGGTACCATATGAATGATCTTCAGAGGAAGAACCTGTCCTGTGTGACCAGCATTGTCTTGGTCCTGACTTTTCTACTGTTGTCATAACTATCAAATTTGTATATTTGTACAATCTCTCTCTCTACTGAACTATTGAAGAATATAAGAAGAATTGATCAAGGGTTTCCCCACATTGGAGTTTGTCCCTGGCTGGTGCCACATCTTGTGTCCTCTTGTCTTGGCTTGTCTTCTACTATTTATGTTTATGTTCTATCTGCATTTTACTATCATGCTAATGTGATTGCATTTACTATCATGCTGATGTGATTGCTAATCTAGATATTGATATTGAGCTAATAAGAAAATTGAAGTAAATTGCTCTAAGCATAGAACATACCTAAAATTAACACATCTTCACCCTCAGTATACTAAATCAGATTTCCTTCCACGTAAAAACATCTCTTATCCCAAACATATCTTCCAACGTGGACAAGGTCATCAAGGTCATGGCATGCTTCTGGTATGAAGGAAAGTCTATGGGCTCTGAAGTAGAACTTATAGATTAACAGATTTATTTATACAAATATTTTATTAAAAGATGAAATTACAGATGATGAGTGTTTACAAATGGGGTTCCTGGCTTATATACTGCCATGGACACCCTTTGGGGAAAGGGCATGATTTTATGACCGTGCCCTTTCATCTAATTTAACTGAAAATTAAATAATAAACCTAAACTAACTAATTTTTACATAACATTTCCTTCCTCTCGAAAGAATGTTTTGTCCTCAAAGCATACATAACGACGGATGTTGTTGACAAAATGCTTCATTCTCCCAAGAAGCTTCTTCTTCGGGTAAGTCCTTCCACTTGATCAAATATTCCTTGATAGTAAGATATCAAAGCTTTCTTTCTCTAGTAGACAAAATACCTTTTGGTTCTAAAATGACTCTTCCCTCATCATCTAAAGATGGAAGCGTTGTTTGCACTGTTTGATTGTTACCTAGTGCCCTTTTAAGGCAAGATACGTGGAAGACGTTGTGAACACGACTTGTCTCTGGAAGGCTTAAACCATACGCAACTTGGCTAATCTTTTTGTTGATCTGATAAGGTCCATAAAACTTTGGTGCCAATTTGTTTTTTCCTTTCTGTTTTAAGGATAATTGTTCGTATGGTTAGAGCTTAACAAATACCCATTCTCCAACTTCAAACTCTCTTTCGGTTCTGTTACGGTCTGATTGTTGCTTCATACGATTCCTTTCATTATTCAGGTTTTCTTTTAATATTTGGACGATTTTTTGGGTTTCTTCTAGTTGATCTTTAACAACAGGTAGATTTGTCTGGACAATAGCTAGATCTTTCCATTTTGGGGGTTCATACCCATATAGAGCTTGAAATGGCGTCATTTTTGTTGATGTATGATAAGTGGAATTATACCACCACTTAGCAAGATGTAACGATTGATCCCACTTATTTTGTTTTTCTGTAGCCTCCAAACATTTATTGACAACCTCTGTTTGACCATCTGTTTGAGGGTGATAAGCGGAACTCATATTTAGGTAGGTTCCTATATGGTTGAACAATTCCTTCCAGAAATTACCTTTGAACTTGGCATCTCTATCACTCACAATGACTTTCGGAAAACCGTGTAACTTATATATATTTTTGCAAAATATTTCAGCTATTTCTTTTGGTGAGTATAACTTCTTTATTGCCATAAAGTGAGCATATTTGGTGAGTGTCGACTACTACGAAAATCTTTTCCTTGCCTTCAGATACTGGTAATCCTTCGATAAAGTCCATCGAGATTTCTTCCCATTTCTGATTTGGAATGTTTAAAGGGTGAAGTAATCATAGTGTCGTAATATTTTCACTTTTATTTCTTTGACATGTGTCACATTCTGCTACATACTTCTGAATATCACGATTCATTCCCTTGCAAAAGAAGGATTGACGTGCATTGTAGTAAGTCTTAAAGAATCCTACATGTCCAACTGATGGTGAGTCATGTAATTCCTTGAGTATCTTAAACTTAAACTTGGAATTTGTATTTAGATAGATTCTTCCCTTATACCATAGGATATCATTCTTCCACTCAAATTTTGAGTTGCTGGGAAGGTTATTGATTATTGCCGTTATTTCCGGATCCTTGGCATACTCACTTCGAATTTCATTAAGCCACTTAGGAACAACAACCGAAATTGCAAGTAGTGTTGGTTCTTCATCTTTCCTGGATAAGGCATCTGCTACTACATTGTCTTTACCTCTTTTATGTAGTATTTCCAAGTCAAAGGCGGCAATTTTTTCAATCCATTTTTGTTATTCTTCGGAAAGTGTTTTTTGTTGAAGGAGATGCTGGACACTGTTATGGTCTGTTCGAATAGAAAACTTACTTCCCAAAAGATATTACCTTCACTTAGCTAGTGCGTGCATAATAGCGAGCATTTCTTTGTTGTACGTGGATTTGAGTTGTTCTCTTTTGTTGAGCTTCCTACTTTCAAAAGTTATTGGATGTCCTTGTTGCATTAATACTGCACCTATACAGAATTCGGAAGCATCACACTCAATGATAAATGGTTTAGAAAAATCTGGTGTTGCTAATACGGGAACATTAGACATAATTTCCTTTAATTTTTCAAAACACCTTCCTACTTCCTCATCCCATAGAAATGAATTCTTCTTTAAAAGATTTGTTAGAGGTGCAGTTATAAGTGCATAGTTTTTAATAAATCTTCGGTAATATCCAGTCAAACCTAAGAACCCTCTTAGCTTGGATATATTAGCAAGTTTGGTCCATTCTTTTATAGCTTTGATTTTGTTAGGGTCCACCTTTACGCCTTCATGGGATATAATGTGTCCAAGGTATTCTACTTCTTCCTTTCCGAAGGTGCATTTGGATTTCTTTGCGTAAAATTGGTGTTCTTTAAGTAGTGTAAGAACTTTGTCCAAATGTTGCAAGTGCTCCTTCCAAGTTTTACTGTCAATTAGAATATCGTCAAAAAAAGCTAATACAAACTTCCTAAGATGTGGATGAAATAATTCGTTCATAGTTGCTTGAAACGTTGTTGGTGCATTGATTAATCCAAACAGCATTACTTTAAATTCATAGTGACCTTCGTGTGTTCGGAATGCCATTTTTGGTATGTCCTCTAATCTGATTCTAATTTGATAGTAGCCTGATCTTAAGTCCAATTTTGAGAAATACCTTGCGCCATGAAGCTCATCCAATATTTCGTTGATAAACGGGATTGGGAACTTGTTTTTAATTGTTATTTTGTTTAATCCCCTATAATCAATGCATAGCCTGAATGAACCATCTTTCTTCCTTACGAACACCACTAGAGCAGCGCAAGGACTTTTACTTTTCGAGATGATCCCACACTTAAAAGAGGTCTTCGATTAATCTCTCAATCTCTGTTTTTTGGTGATGTGGGTATCGGTATGGCTTGATGTTGACAGAGTCTGATCCTGCCTTGACTTCTATTATATGCTCAATTTCCCTATTAGGCGGCATCTTCATAGGTAGCTCTTGAAATACTTTTTCATGGTTCGGAATTAGATCTTGTATCTCTGGTGACTTTTCACTGGTCATATTTGCAAATAACAATTCCAACTGATGACATTGTACTACATAAGCGGGTGCTCCTTTCCGAATCATCTTCATCATCTGAGATGATGATACAATTTGATTTTCTGGTGCTTGGAATCCGTGTAATTTGTACTTCTGACCTCCCCATTTGAATTTTATAAATTGTACTTGGTGGTTGGCGGCATAAGTACCTAAAGTTCGTAACCATTGGATACCTAAGACTACATCTACTCCTCCTGATGGTACTGTGAAAAAACGAGACTCTACACTGAAGTCTTGAATTTGCAATTTAACCTTATGGCATTTCCCCACCTTTTCAGTCTTCTTACCGTCAGCTACCATCACCTTCATGTTTGGTAAGGGAGATGAAAAAATATTGAGTCTCTTTGCCACGGTTGCATCTAAAAAATTGTGTGTGCTACCAAAGTCGATGACAACCACCACGTTTTTCTTTATGTGTCCTTTTAACTTTAAGGTCTGAGGTTGTGATATACCTGTCATGGCTGATAATGACACTTGCGGAATACTTTCGTCATCTAATTCTGGTGAGAATTCTGGGGCATCTTCTGTTTCTTCTATGTCAAAATCTTCACTGTTTGAATCATTGGTTGCTTCACAATTATATAGGTTCTTTGGTTCTTTTCCTTTAGCACACCTATGCTTGGGGTCCCACTTCTCACCACAGCGCTTGCATTTACCCTCTTTTATCCTTTGCGTTTCCACATTAGATTTTTCATCTTCACGTCGATGTGGTGGAACATATCTTGTATTTTTTGCATCTGCATATTAAGGTGTTCTTCGTCTTGAATATGTTTTTTCGGATTTTGACCAAAATATTTGTTCGAATTTCTTTTTGGTTGTTTTTGCTTTTCGTCTTGCTACTTCTATTGATGAAATGTCATGCATCTCAAGTTCTACTTGTAAATGGGTTTTGAGTCTCGAGACGTATGATTGAATTAGACGAGATTCTGATAACCTAGGTACTCGTGTTACTAAAGTCTCCCATTCTTGAGTGTATTCATCCACACTTCCTTTTTGTCGTAGCTTGATGAGTTTTGAAATGAACTCTTCTTCTCTTACAGCTTGGAATCTTTTAAAGAATGCATCTTTAAATTTCCTCGAGCTAATGATGTGTGTTTCTTTTTCCACCACATATACCAATTATATGCTTCTCCTTCCATTTTCATGGATGCATGCCTGAGCTTTTCGTCATCGTCATTGATGTCATATATCTCAAAGTATTCTTCTGCTTTATTTATCCATGCAACATTGTTTTTTTTTCGTTTCCATCGAATTTAGGGATCTCGACTTTTGCCCTTCGCTGGTATGTTGCTAATGGTTGAGCGAAAAAAGGGTGTTGATTGGTAAAGGTATCCCAGAGTTGCTTGTTTGTAAAGGCTGTGTTACTCACTTCTTGGTGGGGTATCGCTGATTTTTTTGGGGATTCAACTTTTTCATGAGAGTCTGTTGACTTTGTTGAATCTGATGAAATGTGTTCTTGATTCTCTTCACTTTCTTTTAGTAGTTGTTAGGGTGTACAATTCGACCTTTTACACAAAATTTTCAGTATCGTTAAGGCCTCTCTGATGTCTACTTCTATTTGGACATGTTGATTTTCCATCTTTATTTCTACTCGATTTGTCGTATCCTAAAGATTTTTTATTTTGTCAGCCTGATTTTTAATATTGTCGGCCTGTTTTTTTATATTGTCAGCTTGCCCCTCAAGCTTGATCTTGAATTCATCTAATCTTTTACTAACCTCATCGTGGTTGTTACTCATCCTATGCTCCGCATCCAAAAAAAAAAATTTGAAAATCCGCCATTGTCATTGTCAACATTGAGCGAGTTTGTGGGGGTGTGTATTTATCTGCCAGCGTAAATTAATTTTTTTTAATTAATTACAATAATGTTATATATAACTTTATAACTATAAATTAAATTACAGTTATGTATTATATATAACTTACATATATGAATATATTATATTATATTATTATATAATATATAAATGTTATATATTATATATATGTAACATTTAGGCGTATGTTATATAATTTTAAAGCGGGCAGTCACGTCCCTGTAAATGGTCACCGCTGGTTAATATACAAGTCCACCGGAAATATTTCGCAGTCCATTGCAAGAGAAGGAGACCGCTGATCCGTTCGCTGCCTAATGTTAAGAAAAGAGACCACGGCTCACACCAGGTTACCGCAGCTACCACGACGGAATTGACCGCAGTTTCAGCGTGACACAACAAAGGTAGATCCGGCGGTTTAACCTGATGAATCGATTGGCAAGAACTAGCGGCTCAACCGCTGTTTGGGAAAAGGTGCATCGGCCAACAGACAGCAGAACGGAACAAGGGAGACGTGCGTACACAGCGGAATCACTGGCGTTGATGGCGTCGAAGGGTGAGCAAGGATTCAATGGTGGAATGCAGTGACAGCGGATTGAGCAGTGAATGCAGTTGAGATAGTAAGCGCAGCAGTGGCTCTGATACCAGATAAAGCAGAAACTTCTTGATAACAGATTTATTTATATAGATATTTTATTAAAAGATGAAATCACAGATGATGAGTGTTTACAAATGGGGTTCCTGGCTTATATACCACCATGAACACCCTTTGGGGAAAGGGCATGATCTTATGATCGTGCCCTTTCGTCTAATTTAACTGAAAATTAAATAATAAACCTAAACTAACTAATTTTTACATAACAGGCTCCGGATTGAATCCACAGATCCCACCTCAGACCCCTATGGATCCAGTAACACATATAGTTGTATGTTAGTTGCAAGTTGTAGATTGGTTATTTATTTGTACTATGTAGCATGAAGTCAATGGTTGTGAAATGAAAAATTATAAATATAATTTATCAGTTAGTACATCTCTCTCTCTCTCTCTCACACACACATTATGATGCCATTTTCCATTGTGCTGACTTTAACAGAGAGGGCCCTGGCAGATGTCGTGATTTAATCAATTAATGAAAATAGTAAAATACAAATTTCGAATTCTCACCTCAAGTCTCAGCTCAGACTCATTCCACTCAAACATAGGAAAGTCCGTCACCCATAAAACTGAATGCGTAGACTAGAACAGGCATGAAAGAAATGATGTCAGAATTTATGCTTATGAACAACACACAGAAAAGGCGAGTAACTATGTAGTAAAGTACCCATACAAAAAATCATGATGATGAGTAATATAAATTAGAGCTATAAACTTGAATTCACTAAAATCATGCAATCAATCCGAAATCACACCCAATAAAGTCGGTGCCTACAATCTCAAAAAAAAAATATCAACTTACATTGTCAATCACTCCCAGATCACAAGCAAAGTATAACCGTAGCCGACCAAGAGTTTTGTTCACAGCTGAAGGCTGGCCTACAGCAAAAATAATCAGATCTCCAGGCTTGGCAGAACATTGATTAAGCAAGTCCTCTCTTTTTCCATTCTCCAAAGTTGATGTCAAAGCTGGAATGCCTTCAAGCCCACCTGATAAGTTTGTTTAAATATTCAAGTATCAAGAAAAAGACCAAACAATCCATACATAGTACTAACGAGAGAGTCATCATATGCAGACGAAGGCATTGCAGATATTTCATTTATTATTAATAATATCATCCACCATAGCATTTAAATATTCTACAGGCATCTTGTAAGCTTAGAATGATTTGCTAATCGCCATGTGATGTAAGGGGTGCAGATAAGGGCATTGTGAATTTTCATTTCCTTATCAAATAATCCCATACACCATCAAGTTATATACTCTACAGGTGTTTTCTAAGCAGAAATTGCAAAGCGATAATCAACATGTGAAGTAAGGATCGAGTTGATAGACAGACCATTCTCTAAAACCTTGAGAAAAGGCAGACCCTTTGCACCAGATTTGATTCCTTCCTTATAGATATCTCCTTTCTTCAGACTTGTATTTGAATATTTGCTTGATCCCAGAGGCACAACCAAAGCCTTGATGACTCCACCAGATTGTAATGTATCCATAAAAATTTGAAAATCTGTTCCACTAAAGACTTCAGAAACCTGAAAAGATGAGCCTTCACTTTTACTGCTTGAACGACGATAAGACACATAAGCATGACTTCCTTAACTAGATCAGTATAGAAACAAATGCAATATGAGGTCATATCAGAAAGATATAAGAGACTTCCCAGAAGCAAGTGTTTAATGATCTGTGCCTGTGTTTAATGACAACAGATTTGCTAGTTTAGTTCAGAGGAAATGAGTTCTTCATTAGCATAATCCCATCCGTGTCAGAGATTTATTTATTTCTTTTGCAAATTGCTTAGTATATTACCACTTCGATATTGACAGTTTCATCTTAAAATACTTAAATGAACAAATATATCCAACATAAGAAAAAAAAATAGATAAAAGTCCATAAAGGGAAACCATATATAAAATAGTGAATAAGATGTGAGTAAATGATAAATGATGGCCTCTGTGATGGTATAGATACACATTGAGTGGTCATCTGGTGAAACCTTACATTGACGGTTTGTAACCCTTAATGCAATATTATATTATTATTATTATGTATGTCTATTACAATGCCCATTCTTTTAAAGACGCTTTGTTAACAAAGCATAAAAATTTTTGTCTTTGTTTTGGTCGGCAATGTTTTCAGATGATTCTTGTTTTGAGTTCTTAATGGTTGAGGACAGAAGAAAATATGTTCTTCTAAATGTTAAATAGACTTGTCAAATTGTAAGAAGGTTTGACTACCCTAGTTCAATCCCTTGTGGAACATTGTGGTTATAGGATTCCCAAGATAAACTTTTATTATGAGAAGCAACTGTACTAGCATCGATATTCTTCGGAATATAGTTCAATTGTTTTTGTTCAAAGCAATGTTGATATATTGATTGGTTAAGGTATCAGCTCTTGTGATTAGGATGTCAATAAGGTGTATCCATGACCTAATATTTCCTTCTCATACTTGTAGTGTTATCTTGATTAACTTTTGGTATTATGTCTTCTTCATATATGTTATGACCACAAGGGGGCATATATTGAGTTAAATGTATATGTTACAAGGTTGCATAGAGCGGGAGCAAATTAGGAGCGTTTTTTAGAACGAAAATAATTGAAGTGAACAAAGTTCCTTCTATAAATTAATTACTCCAAAAGACTTGGAATATGAAGTTATCCATTGAGGATATAAATATTATATTAAATCAATGTTCCACCAAGACTCCGGTGCAGGGAGACGCGGGTGCATGGAGACGCACAGGGGGGACGTGTGGGAGTACCCTCAAATTTTAGGGAAATTTCGGGGGTGCAGGGAGTCGTC